>JAHWFP010142138.1:0-19914 GCA_023313725.1 Lithobius niger | reverse complement strand
TGCTTTCCCCCCCCCCCCCCTCCTCATTTAATTTGCCGTTCGGTCGGTAGCGAGCTCATTCTGCGTCGTTTCGCTCCCCTCCCCTCATTTAATTTGCCGTTCGGTCGGTAGATGGCGCGTTGCATTCTGGGCGCAGCTAATATCTCAGCGGGCCTTGGCTGCTACTCTTATAATTTGCCGTTCCGTCGGTAGATGGCATCGTATGTCCTGCTCGCGCTCTAGATGGCTACTGCCGGATGCTGCAGATGGCTGGGCTGCGGATCTTGTGTAATTATATATACAGATTCTAGTTTGTCTAACATAAGTGCAAAACAAACAACAAAAAAAGGGGGGGGGGGGCAACATGTATGAAATAAAAGAAGTGTCGAGTGTGGAAATGGTTTCATGTGCAGGGCCGAAGCGACTGGGGGGGGGGCCCTCCCCCCCCCCCCCCCCCAACCATCCGAGAAACACATACAGTTGGCAAATTCGAGTTGTCGAGTTGGCAAAATCGGACAAACTTTCACTGCATTTTCACCGCAAATTTGAGTACTGGTTAATTATTATCATCATATCGTCAGTTTAAAAGTAAAGTTTACAATACATTTTTTTTCCATCAGTCTTCGCAACACTTCTGTGTAACTTGGGAGTAAGTGAAACGCTGCCTCTGATTGTTTCTGATTGCTTCCCTGCATCGCTAGGCTGTAAGGAGTGGGGGAAAGGAAGCTCCGCGTAAATTTGCGTAGTTAGCGAAATTGAAAATTGACTTGGTCGTTTTGTTTGCTATGTCGCCACCATAGCTTATAAGTATCACAGATAATGTAGAAAATAAAAACAAAAAGTGGACAAAACTGTATCCCCACCGAGTTTGAAGTCGTAATAACAATTAACTTCGCGAAAATCGTACACAGTTGGCAAAATAAAAAATTGAGTTGGCTATTTTACTTCGTATAGTTCTTCTGTTAGAAAGTGCCGCTCAGAAGGGGATTTAGCGTGGAGCAACTCGTAACTGGTATTTTAGGAGGGTAGAAAATTACTGGCATATTAATATACCAAAACACAACATCACTGCCAGGATTTAAAACGTTTCTTAGGTAAAACAGAAATATCAACAAACTCTGCATAAAACAAACCCTGCGTAAGGACTTCTGCCAAGTTATCGCCGTCTGAAGTTGTGATATCAAATAAATCTAAAAAATTAATGCAGTTGTCTATTTGATTTACTAGTTCGTCTGCTAGTCAATCAGTGCCTTGGTTTTAGTTAAAACAGTAACGTGAACTAAAGCTCTGTACTTCATGAAAATAGGGTACAGTTGGCAAAATCAAAAACCGAGTTGGAAAAATTGAATTAGCTGTTTGATTTTCTGTTGTCCTTTTTCTGTTAACCTATCGCCACAAAATTTGAATTTGTATTAATGCAGAAACAACTACATTTTTCAAATGAAAATTGTTAAAAATTTTAAACTTGTTAATTTCGAAGGTCCAAAATTTGACGATAAGAGTTCATAAGATCCCATATTAAAGGACAAAAGTGACCCAAAAAAAGGCCACGAAATGAGGGCAAAAATTACCCTACGGGACCGGTAATTATTTATCGCCGGGGAGGCTGGAGGATGGAAGGGGTCATGAAGTTTTTGGACCCTCTCAAGAGGGAGGTCATAAATTTTTCATGTCCCATCAAAAGGGGGAGGTCAAAAACACACTGACCAACTGGAAAAAAAGTCATTTTTGGACCACAAAAATGGCACTTACAGCAGTCAAAATTTCCAAAAACGGCTCAGCTTCTGGGGGGCAAGCCCCCCAGACCTTTTTCAGGTCTTGAAGGGGGAGTCATCGAAAATTTAGTGGTCACATTAAAGTTTTCATTTCCCACCCCACCCCCACGGCCATAACTAATGACCGGTCCCCAAGATCCCCTGAATCAGTGGAAAACAATTAAATGGAGCATGTTGATTTCAAATGTGGAAGCTCTTCTCCAATAATACATCAATTTGTTTTGGACAAAACTGAGGTAAAAAGTTTCGCCATTTCTTTCGTCTTTCGACGCTGCATTATTTAAAAACTGGAGCATGTTTTTGTTTTAAAATGTGACAGTTTTTTTTTACAATAATACCTCTAGGCCTATAGTTGTTTGGGATACAACTGAGAAAAAGATTTCATTAATTTCACCTTTCGATGGTACATTTAAAAAAAAGTTTCTGCCCCTGACCTGCTGCCTATGCTTGCACACAGGAGTTGTCGTCATTCATTACAGCCTAAAAGTCCAAAATGTACAATTAAGTCAACCCTCAACCGTCAATGGCCAGCTGGCCTGTTTATATAATTCTAAACTGAACTCTGTTTAATTTAATTTGGAAAAAAAATATCTAAAAAAAAACATGATTTAGTCACAATAAAATTTTTACGAATCCTACCATCATAAAATATGAATAAAAAAATCACTAAAATTTGCTTGACAATTTGTTGGTTCAGTGTTCGCTGGAGGCTAGAAACAGGCACAAAAATAGCGTAAAATGCTTCTGCTTCCGGGGCTCAGCCCCGGACCCCGCTAGGGGGAGCTTACAGTGCTCCCCCAGACCCCCTAGCTGAGCTTGGCGGACCCCTCAAAAGTACTTTACTAGCAGCACTAATGGCATTCTTTAAACCAGTTGGCAAAATCATAAGATGAGTTGGCAAAATGACAGTCACTCCCCCCCCAACCAAGTACCCTTCGCTACAGCCCTGTTCATGTGTAGTCAGCCGAATGAGTGGGTATGTTAATGATTTGAAGGAGGGCTACTTCGAATGAAATTGAAGTGCAGCTTAGTGTTCCATTTGAAGTAACTACTTTCAATGTTGAACTGGCCTTTGTAATTGATGGCTGAACCACGACACAGTGCGTATTAAACAGAATGTCGTCTTCTCTTAGTTTGGTAGCAGCCTTGTTTTGATGCAGGGATCTTTTGAAGTTCAAATTACTGATATATTTTAAACTTTTTCCGATTTGTCTCAGGATAATCCTTCTTGTCCCTACTTATAGTAAATGTCAGTATCTTACCTCGTATTCTTTTCCATATGGACTTTTTAATGAATTTCTCCATTCAAGAGCTAAATTTTGATTGGTGAACATGTGATTAAGCAGGATTTTCTGATTGGCTGGAACCCGACGTCCTTCCATTTCCAAATGACGTTTTGGATTAAGAGGTAGAACCCGCCATCTTGTGTAGCACGAAGACTCTTGGACCAGAGTCACCATCTGATGAGGAATGCGGTCGGAGAATTCTGCAAAACTACGCCGTGTGCTGTACAGACGGAGCTGGCCGCCATTGCCACAGGTGGTACGCAACTCGATGGGTTCGTTGTACGTTAAAGGACGACTTTGTGTTTCATTGCCGATACCTAAAGACAAACACTCAATATAATAAAACGAGAAAACTGGTTTGGGCATTAATAAATCTTAAGCCAAAACTTGGGTTGAAATTTGATACCATGCGGTGAAAGGCAAATCAGCCCCAATCACGGTGAAGTTAAAGGAAATGGCCACAATCATGGTGAAGTTAGACCATTCCATTGGAAACTCTAATTATCACATCTGCAGTTCATTCACAATTTGAAAATGTGGATATTATTTAAGACTGAAACAGGATGTTAGAAATTCTGACAACTTCCCGTTATTTCGTGCTAAGAAAATCCTTGAATTGCAGACATGAAAAATGTTCACTAATTCATGGGTTTCCATTTTTTTTCTAACGTTGAGCAACACTTTCCATTTTTAAGACCAGTAATTATCTGTGGTGACACAGCTTTTGCCAGGAACTTGGCCAAACAGGTTTTTTTCAAAAGCCCTGGAATAGTGTTACCAAAACTGTAGCTCAGAAATTTCTAGGTATTTAACAGAAGATAAATGTTGAGACTGTAAAGAGTCCTAGTTATACATTTTAGGGTCATTTTATTCTGAATGCATTTGGTGTAAATTAAAAAAAAAAAGATCTACAATCTATTACGGGAGCAGAGACCTGCTTACGTGTTGCTGGATTAATGGCACTACGCTCAACAACGTAGCGTATGCTGACAACATTGTTCCTGCACCGAGCAAGCGTTTGCTGCTTCTGGTGGACAGATTTAGTTACATGGCAAAACCAAAGGTGTGTTTCCACATCTGTTGGTGTCATGTTTGGATGCGATTCTGCCAACGCTGAACCGTTGCTCCTTAATGGATATAATCTGCCTTGGGACATACTTGATAATGGAGTTAACTCCCAATTTGTCTAATGATCTGCATGTTCAGAAAACCAGGGCTGGACTGTCTAGAACTGGCAATGCAAGTTGGTACACCTTTACTGCCTCGTCTAAGGAAGTTAAACTTCGCTTACCACCAGACCCTTGGCATTTTCTGGTGTTGCAACTTGTAGTAGCCATACAAAACAGCAATGAATGGACTGGCATATTACAGGGTTTTTCAATATGCTTGCTTAATCATATTGCTTGTAGGAATGGTAAAAGGTTACCTCGAATTGGTCTTGCTTCTGCAACAGGTCACACTACGGAGTGTAGTGCTTAGCTCCAGCAGTGCCCTCATTGTGGCATGTTGGGAGGAACCGATGACTGGGATCAAGGACTCAACTGCAGTTTCTGAAAGACTTGCTCTTTGGGTAGATGGTGTGAGTGCCGTACAGCGTAGGGCATCAAAGCAATAAGGCAAAGGGCTCCTGAACTCAACCAGGATGTTGCCGTGTTGTAGAAAATCAAGACTTTGGAGCAAATGTAGGCTCTGCAGCCTTAGCCTATTTCAACACTAATGTATTGTGTAAAGCTATTAATTACTGTTTTGTGGTTGTTACGTCATGTACATAGTTTTATGGATTACAATAAATAAATAGTTGTACGTGGACAATGAATAAAAGAATAATGAATTTTGTTAACGTACATTGTACAATTGTAAATTCTGTAAGGTACAATTATGTGGAATTATACGATTCATTGTTTCTATTATTAACTTTCCACGTACAACTTACAGATCTTAAGCCTTTTTTTAAATCTATACCAAAACAAACCAATTCAAGTATGAGAACAGCCTCCAATTAAAAATGTTGTCATTCAGTAAACTGGTCGTTTACTGAATCGTTAATGAGAAAATAAATCTTACTCCCAGGAATGAACACGAGTCCGGGGGGGGGGGGGATGCAAGAGACTTCATGGAAGCTACAAATATACTAAAACTTTTAAGAGTTCCTTGGCATGCCTCAGTGAAAGGTTCCTCTACTCAATCAAGTTAGCTAACAAAATTGTAGAGCTCCCATTTTTGTCCATTCTGTAGCGATTCGATCGCTGATGTGACTTAAGATATTTTTTCTAAGAGGAGAAAGAATCGTGTCGGTTGCTGTGACATCTCTTTGGTGTAGGTTGATGATCAAATCCATCGAGTACAGTTTCGTCTATAATAAGGTTCTATCGGGATTACTAAGCATACGGGCTGTATAAATCATTGTGCAAGGAAGCATAACAATGATTTGTGTGTTATACCTGTTATGACGAAAGTAGTTCTTACAGTTGGTTCACTCACTGGAATGGCACTTGCAAGTTTACCAGATGGAAGTCGTTCGCCAAGATCGACAAGTGGGTCATCACCGAGGTTGGCAGCTAACACTTGAGGATAATACGGTAAAGTAGCATTCATCCCCGGATGAGAAATCATCACATGGTCCCCTAAACGCACAAACTGGTCCACACTCACGGAAAGTCGAGTCGGTGCCAAGAGGGAATCCATCATCTTTTTGTGCCTGCAATATAAATAGGGGTTTTAATTCATTCACCAAACATACTCAGTTGTCATTTATGGCTGGGAGGGAGGAGGAGGATGGAAATGTGACCACCAAATTGTGATGACTCACCCCCTCCCTCCCTTCAACAATTCACTCTTCCCTCACTCAAGGTCCAAAAATATGCTGAACCATCCCCCCCCCCCCCCCAAAAAAGCATTTCTTATGACTGAGACTGCTGGCAGCCAAGTTAATAAAGTAGCAGTCCACACTGACAAGTTACCTGTTGTAAGGAAAATGTTCCTAGTTTTTGATGACAGGACGAGCAATTTAAAAATGTATTAGAAATCAATCAAAAAAGTGTTCTTTATAAACCTCTTGTTTCTAGATTCATGCAGTAATCATAGGAAAAATACAGGATTTGCTTTTTATGTCCTCGCACTCACTCCAGACACAAACCTGAAAGATGAAACCGAGGAGCCAGCAGCAAAGGCTTCACCAGAAAGTTTATTGGAAAAATTACGCAAGCTAGTATTTATTTACTTATTTATTTTTCTCTGACCATACAAGGGGTAAAACCTTTAAGTTAAAAATAAAAACAGTAGAAATGTTAGTAATCTCAGGAGTTTTCTGAGAGTCGACGTCATTGTCCCCTGTATCTAGAATTGCAGCCATTCTCTCCACATAGTCGTGCACACATTTTCGGAAAGCTTTCAAGCCTAAAGGAGTACATAGTTCACACTAGCGGCCCAAATAGCAACAATCTTTGCTCAACCGTTCCTCCAACACTGCTACTCTAACACTCAGCATCTATTGCTACCCAGCCAATTTCCTTCCCCCAACCCCTTCCTGGCAATAAATATTAATGGTCCCTTAATTGAAAAGTATGGCATCAGTCCTACCCCTTGAACATACTTAACAAAAGCCAACATTCAGATTTGACTAATCTACATAATAATGAGAATATATGAGAATATACCTTTGTGCTGTTCCCTAAGCTTGGTTCCATTTGAATAGTTTGGGATGTGACATAACATTTGATTCGAAGGTTTATGTATACAGTGGCTTGGTCAGTTGAAAACATGGTAGTGGTTGGCCTTGACTTATATCGTTAAAGTCATCATGATCTTAATCTTCAGACAGAAGGCGACAGGGATAATTTTGTTACATAATTCTGATCGGAAATTCGTAGGATCTCTTACTTGCAACAATTGCCATGAGCACAAGGCATCACAGGGACCTACACTTTCCAAATATGCAAGGGGTGGCCGATGTCAATCATGAACTCACGAACTTTAACACACAAGATAACCATGCTACCCTTCACTGTTCACCGGGGAATGCAAGCACATAGGTGACCACTTGCTTGCGGGGCGTCGGACGAACGTCTAACTGGAAAATCGTCTAATGGGATAATTGTCTAAAATCTGCCTAAAAAAAAATCTGGAAAAGCATCTAAACGGAATATCGTATAATGGATAATTGTATAATGGATAAACGTCTAACTGCGGTTTCTGATGTTATATGTATAGCCGCAGCGAGCACGGCAGCGCGAGCGAGGCAGGGATATTAGACGATTTTCCATTATACGAATTTCCAGTTAGACGCTTTTCCATTATACGAATTTCCTGTTAGATGATATTCCGTTATACGTTCTTCCAATTATGAGATTTTCCAGTTAGACGATTATCCCTCGCCCCCTTGCTTGCATGTTGGGTCCCTGTGTACTACAGTGAACCTTTTACAGCCCGTAGATGCTGATTGTTCTCCGAGTCAAAGTCTTTTCGCAATGGTTTACAGTTGTCTTCTACTTCTATTGCTGTTAACATCGTTATCACCTTGAAGTCGCTTGTCAAGGCAGGGCTCTACTACAGCAGTGACTGGATCTTGGCTGAAAACCAGCATACGCCACTCGATTAGACAATTTGGCTACTGAAAGCACCACTGAATCAATTGATTGGTCCTATTGCCGCTTTCTGTCAGCCAACAGCAATAGTTACAGCACAAAAGAAAATGCTGCTCTTTTTCTTTAAGTAGATAAACTAATATGTCACTATGTATTCCAAGTGCAGTGAAATAGCTTAACCGTGGCTGAATGGTAACTTTAAAAATTATTTTAAAATAGTTTTAAAGCTAATAAAAATGTGGCATGTAAATCTACATAAAATTACAATTATTATTTTGATATACTGCCACTAGCTGCTCATAGATGTTACCACCTACGAACAAAAACCGAGTTTTACAGTCTGGCTATACTGATGACCATGTCTGCATTACTTGGCAATGCCCTCGGCAACATCGCCTCGTGGCTGCCATATTGTCTACCCCCCTAAAATAGTTGTAGATCAGGCTGGATTGTTTAATGTCCATGGCCAATCATTGCCACGTTTCAAACACACTCCTTTATCAATGGAACCAGACTCTTTGTTCATTCTGTATAATTGACGTGTATTTGCTAATTTATCAATTCTTCATTAGCAGCAACTATCAAAGGCTGGAATATAATAACAGCACTAGAGGAATTAACGTTTTAAAAATACAAATTCACAATCTACAAATCATTGGGAAAAAAGGCCACAAGTTTGCCTGATATACCAAGATCTTATTGAGTAATCATTTACATCACTGGTTCATAGCAAAATGTAAAAATTGTTGAAGTCTACCGTCATATGGCAACGGCATAGGAGATGAGAAAAAAATCAGCCGAAACAACACGCGCAAAGCGAGCATTGTGAGAGTTCTTGCGCCCCCCCACAAAAAAAAAAAAGCCCCCACCTAGTAAAGCGGACAAGTACAGCCCAGTAGTTAGTATTCGCCTTGAAACCAACTGCGTAACGGATCGAATCCCGACAGTAACCAGCTTGAAATTACCTAGTAGTTGAAGTGACCTTTGAAGGGTTGAGAATTTTCGTGTAATATAAACAATTATCTTGCTCCCCCTCCCCTACACACACACACACACACAGATATAATGCTATAGTACGTAATAATTGTACTGTATATGCAGTACTAATCTTGTCTCCGAATTATCTTGTACTAGAGGAAGCCCGTGCTACGCACGGGTGGTGTTTGATGCACCGTTAAAAACACTGGGACGATTTCCTTCCTCATGTGTTTTACGGAATGCGTGTATCCCGTCTATGTGTTTTTGCGTACCCTGTGTATCAAACGGTGTTCTTCGTTTGCTTCACTCCCTCATTGATTGTATCCCTTGTTCCGGAGTCCATACACTTACATTACATATGATTCTTTCCTGGCAAAATGGTTGGAATACGCGTGTGTACATGTGAAATAAATAAATCCGCCTTTGTGCATGTGAAATAATAAATACGCCTTTGTATACCGGAAATAAATAATTACGCCTTTGTACACCTGAAATAAATAATAGGCATTGGAGACATTGTAAGGGAGGATTAAACAACCGAAGCTTCAACAATCAGCAAGAGGGCGAGCGGGCTCATTGTTCCCATGGTAGCAAAGAAAAATGGCGAGCGACCGACAATGAAAACGGATATGTGCTCTATCAATTACTTGCGGCCGTCTTGTGGCGGCCGTCTTGTGGCCGTCTCGTTGCCGTCCATCCTACGCGACAACTCGATTTTATTAATAAAGATACTTATAATGCTAAAAATTTATTCTTTGGTAAATGTATAATTTTTCACTGCAACCTAACCTTGGGGAGATTGCCTCTCAAAGCACTACTTAACTTAGTTTCCTACAGCCGCTCTGCAACTCACAAGTAACTCAGGGTCCCTTAGCAAGGTCAAGGGGACAAGTTGAACAAAATCACTGAACTGTCTGTGTTCTTATGCCTGGGTTTATAATGATCATTTTTGGTAGGATCCACGAGATTAGTGCTCGAGGAACAGTATAGGGGCCATCCAATGCCCATTTAAATGTGAAGTGGTAATGCCATTGCAGTCAATACGGAGCGATTTTCGAATCAAATGTACTCCTTCAAGCGTCTTAATTCACTTAAGTAGGTATACTTGAGCTTTTTTTTTTAAAGGTAATGACGTCTTCTATCCATCATGGTTTATTGAATTTATTTATCGTAAATACGAGCCATCCTACACCCATTTAAGGTAAAGCGGTAATGTCATAGCAGCCAAAATGCGTAGCAATTTTCGACATATGTACACGGTACTCCTTCACACGTCCTAATTAAATGGATACCCTTAGGCTTTTCTGAAAAGTGGCAATGTCTTCTTTCGAATAACGTCAGTAACACATGTTTATCATAAATAGGGGCCATCCTGCACCCATTTAAAGGTGAAGCGGTAATGTCATGGCAGTCAAAACGTGTTTCAATTTTTTACTTTACATACTCCTCCAAGCATCCACATTAGTTCAAATACTTAAACATTTCTGAAAGATGCTGATATGTCCTTTCACCAAAGCTAATAAAATTCTTTTGATCGTAAATAAGGGCCATCCTAGGCTCATTTAAAGCTGAACTGGTAATGTCAAAGCAGCCAAAATGAGTAGTAGTTTCTACTAAAATCTGCTTCTACAAGCGTTCTAATTAATTTAAATGGATATACTTAATGTTTTCTAAAAGGCGGTGATGTCTTCTTTCCAACGATGTAAATAACATTTATTTACCGTTAATAGGGGCCATCCTACCCTCATACTTAGCAATTTTCGACTTAAATGTACTCCTTCAACGTCCTAATTAATTTAAATGGATATACTTAGGTTTCTGAAAGGTGGTGATGTCTTTGTTCCACCAGGTTTTAGGTTTTATAAATTTATTTAGCGTAACTATGAGCCCCCCCCCCCCCATTTGAAGGTGAAGCGGTAACATAATAGAAATCGGTATACATAGGCTTTACTGAAAGAAGGTGATGTATTCTTTTCACCAAGGCTAGTCGAATTTATTTATCTTAAATTAGGGCCGTCCTACACTGATTTAGAGGTGCAACAGTAAGGTCACAGTAAAAATGCATAGTGATTTTCGAGTTAGTTAAATGCAAGCCCTCCCTACTCCTTCAAGCTGCCTACTTAATTTAAATGGATATATGTAGAATTTTCGGAAAGGTGGGGATGCATCCATCCAATAAACAAGGCTAGTCAAAAATATTTACTCGTAATACAGACCAACTGCACCCGTTTAATGAGGAATTGGTAATGTCCAGTGGTGAAAGTAGATATGGATACAATTCCCCTTATTTCAATTTGGCCGATTATTTCTTTTATTACGCGATTTTTTTTTCACCATTTAAAAGTATGTGATAAAATATTAAAAACAAAATAAATTGTTCCCTAGTTGAATTACTCCGTCGTCAGATTCATTTTACATTGAGCAATTCTGCTTGCCGAACGAACGCTTTGATCAGCTTTTTTCGCATTGGTGTAATGCAGAGAAGCCCGCGTAGGAGGAGAATGGGTTGCTTTTGGAAAGAAAGCTTATAATTTGTGCAATGCAAATGAAACAGGGATTCGCTTACTAGTAAAATTGGTGGCAGATGTTGCCGTAATAACCAATGCACTCTTACAAGCTCCATAATTAATTTGAATATCATTAGGCTTCACTGGATGGTAAGGATGTGGAGTTTCTAACACGGATAATACAAATTGGACAAAATCTTAAATGTGTAATGTGTACAGTTATTCAATTAATAAAATATAAGTCAATTTAAAACGGAGTGGGTTATGTTTATAGCTGTTACATAGAATGTTTAACAGAAAAACTAATATAATAATAAGAATCGCTGTGTTGAAGTTGGTCCAAAAACCACTAAGCTAGTAGTTTTGATGTCAGATATGTTGAACAATTCACATAACCAGTGTTATCAATTTTACCAACGGTTAAGACGTTACAAGGGGGAAAAAACGGTTGGCAAGAGCCTATTTGTAATTGTTTGGATCAAGTGGATTCTACTAGAAATTTTAAAGTGTTAGCAATAAAGAGGTCATAAAAAAAACCAGTGCTTTTGTCCGCCCTGTTGCCATCCACATTTATTTTCGAACTAACAGATCCGAACACACCCCTCTGGGGTTTAACAATTTAGTGAATAAAATGCTTACTTTTTACATACGTATGCCTTTGTACGTTAAGTACAATAATATATTTTGTTAATCCGCTTTAATAAAGTTGGGACCAAATCCTCATAAAGTTGAGAGGAACTGCTGAATAAAACGTTTAAATGGTCGCCTACCTCTGAATGTAAAGTTCTCCATGTGCTTGTTTGGTTACAAATTCACGCAACTGCTCTTCCTGAAGAAATGCATCTTCGAACCAATTCCCCAAACGAACCGGCAGCGAATAATCCAGGCCACGGGACGGAGGGAACTCCATGCTGATCGGAAAAATTAGAAATAAAAATTGAACAATGACAATAAGGCAACTACGTAAGAGGCTTTATAATTTGTACACCAAAAGTGGACGGAATGCCATGATTTGATCAAATGCAGTCTGTTGTTGCGTATATCTCTGTTATTAGTTGCAGGCAGCGATCAAGAGATTGCGCCAAATATTAAAATTTAGGCACGTGTTATGTCAACTTTTGCCACCAATCCCAAAGTAAAAATACGATTTTCAAAGATCCGCATCTCAGGATCTAGTATTGTTGTGATATACGTGTTGTTACATTGTTACCAACACTCCGCTCACTCAACGAATAGAAATATGAAACAATTTGTTACACCGGTAACGTAGCAACTAGCAAAAAGCCCTAACTACTCCTAGAGGTCTGTTGGCCCGCCATGGGGTGGCTATAAGCCACTCCACTTCAAATAATATATAAGCCAAAAATGATGGGCGGTTGATATTGACTCACTAACGACCTGTTGGGTTATTTATGAACCGTAAAAATGTCATCTCATTTGGACTGGTTAAATAACAATAGATGTCATGTCACGTGCCCAAAGTGTTGGCCGCCTTAGCTAAAATGGGCCGATGGTTCGTTGTCGTATCTCGATTTTTCGTCCTCTCCTTCCGACTTTGTTGGAGGTTAATCCAAGAAATTGACGGACAAATCAAAGTGAAACCCAGAGCTAGCGCGTAAGTATATCAATTTATAGATTAGGTTTATTTAATCAACAGTTTGTAGTGTTGCCGTCGGGTTAGTCAGTTTTTAACTTCTTTCTAACTGCAAGGACAAAACTGGCCCATAAAAACCACGAGGGTGACAATTCATCAGTGGTATAAATAAATATTTTTCTAGGGAGACGGGGGAGAGAAAATTTATCGTCTCCCACATCCCCCTTTCCTCCTCGCTAGAAAACGTACGACCACTTCATTTTTTTTTTTTTACTGCACGGTTTTTTTCCTTGCATGACGTAAGGTTTGTGTTACTTTACTTTATTTATAGTAGCGCTGCAGTGCCGTACAGGCTTTACAGTAAAATTCAAAGATTTAGAAAAAGGTGCATAACAATGTAATTGAGTAGCCTATAGAGAGATCTAAATGTACATTAAATAACGGTACAATTTCAACCAAAAGTTAATACCGAATGTCTTCATGTCGTGAATACGGGGGAAATCTTAAAATGAATGCACGTTTATTAATCGTGTGCATCAAACATGGAGACTGCGATTTTTTTTCACCATTTAAAAGTATGTAATAAAACATTAAAAACAAAATAAATTATTCCCTAGTTGAATTACTCCGTCGTCAGATTCATTTTAAATTGAGCACCATTCTAATTGCCGAACGAACGCTTTGATATCAGTTATTTTCCGCATTGGTGTAATGCAGAGAAGCCCGCGTAGGAGGAGAAGGGGTTGCTTTTGGAAAGAAAGCTTATAATTTGTGCAATGCAAACGAAACAGGGATTCGCTTACTAGTAAAATTGGTGGCAGATGTTGCCGTAATAACCAAGCCAGCAGCCTTTTCTCATATAATGATGGCGTTGTAGAATATGCTAAAAGTGAAGTTATGTGCTAAGGAGGAAATCGTGTTCCAACATCTGAGAATACTGACGATTCGAAGAAACGATGTTGAAATTTGAATCTGGCTCTTGCTAGATGCAATGTTTTTTGATGTCGAATAATATAAGGATGCATTTACGCAACTACTCGCATTTACTTACTACTCGCTACAAACTAGAAATCACCTGAAAGTCCGTCATTGTGGAGGTTTTTGCTTTACTGGCTCGCAACGAAAACCATCAATAATGCGAGTTCAAAAGTGATGGGGCAAATTATTTCGTCAAGAGGAATTCTTTGTCTTATTTTCACGGTTTATAAGACTGCCAGCATTTACTCAAACGATGTCAGATTTAGGTAATCCAGGTAGCGTTATTACCATAGCAACGACACCTTTGCCTTCGTTTTTAAATTCTAGATGTGAAAATACAAAGGCGAGTTGTTGGGTCAACTGGCCCTAACATAAAGAGGCGTATAAGGGCACAAACGTTGGTTTCTTTTTTCACCTATATAGATTTTCTGTTTAAGCCGTAGTTCCAATTGTTTCATCCTTTTATTTTTTTTGTTTTTAGTTTCCTTCAATCGACAGGGACGGATGAAGATGAAGAATGGCGCGATTGGCTGAGAGCTTTCTACCGAGGTTGGAAGGGGGGTTCGAAGAGCATGGCTTTAAAGTTTAAGTTGGTGTTATGCCTTCTGATGCCGTTGGCCTTGTTTTCAGAACATTTGCTGCCCATCTACAGAGTGGCCCTTTCAGTCCTCGAACTCTATTTCGTCCTCATTCTGCTTCAGAGACTTTACTGTAAGTTAATCATTTCCATCACTCCTTTTTGAAACTTATTAAAAACATGAGCTTAGGATGTGTATAGTGTGGCAAGCAAATGCTCTTGCCTTTCTTATGAGCACGTGTACGCAACAACTTGCCTTTGCATTCTGCAGATAGAATTAATCACTGTAGTAAAGACGTTGTTGCCATGGTAACAACGCTATCTGGATTAGTTAATTCGGACATGGTTTGAGTAAATGCCTTCAGTCTTACAATCTATTTTAATAATACCCCTGCCATACTGGATAAAAAGCCCGAGCCTGGGCATTCCTGGTCGAAATCGGAACTTGAGAGGCTAACTCTGACCCCGGGTTTCAGTGTGAAAAGGGTCGGTTTGCAGGCCCGTGCTTTAGGGAATCGTTTTGACTCGTGGAGCGCTGATAAACAATAAGCGAGATAAAAGGAAAGCACTTAAAGGGGACGGGAGAGGAGAAATATCAAGGGCAGCGCCAAAAATGTAGTAGCGAGTCCAGTGTGGAAGGAATATAGAAAGAACGGTGTCGGGTTTTCTTTATTGTGATATAAAGTTGTGACCCAGACATCAACCGGAGTGTTCAGGGTCCACCTTAGAAGGGGTATATTATAAAGAATTCCTCCTGACGAAACAATTTCCCAAATCACTTCTAATCTGAACTCGCATTATTGGCTGTTTTCGTTGCAAGCCGGCAGAACTAAAACTGTCGCCATGTTGGAATTTTAGATGATTTCTAGCTTCTAGCTGCGAGAATGCAAAGGTGAGTGGTTGCGGAAATGCGTCCTTAAGCCAATGGATAGTTGCTGATGGCTTTTTATGGGTAACATATATTGCATCAGGGGGCGCCAGCTCAAGGGGTGCGCCAAAATGAGGCTAAATTTGTTTTTCTAATTTAGTTTTACATTTATTTTAAGATTAGTTAATTTTATACTTCGTTTTACTAATTTAGAAATGAAAAACGAAGATTTTCGTCTAGCTATGAGAAAAATGAGGTAAAAAGTTTTTAAATAAAATGTACGTCTTTAATAATTATTTCGGATGAACTGAAGAAACTTTGCTTTTACAATGCTATTTCACTTCGGTACTTAGGGTTAGATTCATATTTCCCTTAGTACTTACGTGAAATTCCCACGGTTGTAAATGAAGGAGGGGAGGGTCTCGAAGGCCTAAATAAGGCTAAAAAGCCCAAAACAATGGCGGGCGGGGGGGGGGGGGGTCGGAAAAAAACCAGTTCATTTGGGTGTCAAAGTTATTTTTTTCCGCCTATCGGCACAGCTACGAATCATAAAATGGTTGTCTCTTGGCTGGAATCGTGTCAAAAAGAAAGTTTGTACTGTAGTAGAAATAGTGGACTCATTTCTACAATTGCCACAATTGAATGGTTTCTTTCGATGGAATGGTTTCTTTTCAAAGTTTCAACAAAACGAAAAACTGACCATATTAAAACGCATTATCTATAGTTGGCATGTTTTGATAACTGTTATAATTATTTGCTCTAGATTTACGAATATCGACAAAAAATACGTTTAAGAACATTTAAATTTTTTTCTTTTCTTCCGTGTTGTTATTTGAACTGGGTGCAATAGGATAGCAGCCTGGCGTTTGACGAGAAGGCACCTTCAGCCTACGTGAGGAAATCTAATGCTCGGATATGAGAGAGCAATCTCTGAAGGTTAAAAAAATAACGGACAACAGAAATATCACACTAGATTATCCAGACCTTTAAACCAAGATGCCTATAATTCTAGAGATTCGGCTATTTAAATTTGGAAACATGAATTATAAATTCTTATTGGAACTAAAGCGAACTAAGTGTCTTATTGATTTCAGCTGCTTTCCGTGGCTATCGACTTCTCTGCCGACTCCAAGCTCATCAACGTTCCAAGTTGAAACCTCCCAACAAATGATTGGCTATTAATTAACTCTATAATCAATCCTCACTAACTGTCATTACTCAATCAATCATTTTTCAATAAAGTAATCGTCCACCAAACGTTTCTTGTTTTTTATTTCCACACTGCTAAGCACGTTTTTCTTACCTGGTGCTTGATTGTCGAATCTAATTTGGTTGCCATGGAAATATTGAACCTGCCACTGTGAGTCACATGTAGTTTGGAACGTGAAGTAATATGCTTCCCTGGGTAGAGGTATTAAGTCACAAAAAAGTGAAAACGGATATCAGTGAGCATTGACACACTAACAAGCATTGGAGGGTACTTTGGTATTTTTTAAATTATTTTTTTTGCTTATTTTTTTTAGCTTCAACTGAATTATTCGGTACGGGAGGAGGTTAGGTAAGGAACTCCATTTTGCGTATAGTGGCGAATTTGCAAAACTGACAAGTTTTTCCGAAGTTTGACAACAGATTGCGATGCGACTAACTGGCGACCTGTCTGTGTGCTCAGGTCGTGTGTGACATCACGTACACAATGATGGATACTCGTTCCTACCCGATGAAATTCGAGCCATTGCAAGTGACCTGACCTGTCCTAACCTAACCTAACGTACTGTAACAAAAATGGACGAACCAAAAAATAGAACGTGAATGCGGGACCAACCAGAGCATGTCCTGCATGGTAAATGTTGATGGCCTGCTGATGAGCATGAAGTCTTGCAGGGGACAATTTGAAGACAACTTTTCTTTGTACCGCCCAGTTCTCGTGGTAGGGTTCACTAAAATTGTACGGGTAATCAGTTAGTATCTGGTGGTGTATAAAGTTAGTTTTGGTGGTGCTGAGATGAATCTAGGAAAAACGAAAAAAGCTGATGGAAAAGAAAGTCCCGGAAAAGAATGCTGATGGGGAAAAAAGCCGACGGAAATAAATGCCTAGGGAAAAAAAATCACGGAAAAAGCCGAACAGGAAAAAACGTGAAAAAATGTGGTGGAAATTTTGCAATAATACTGCCTTTAGATATATATCTGTGCGCAACAATGGACAATGGCCTTAGCTGGAAATACAATCAGCACGTCTGGCATGCTAATAAGCAACACTAATCGCCGTTGTTCTGACCAAAACTAAGAATTACATAACGGCAAGCTTTGCTTATTACGTATGATTTATTCGCTTGTGCCAGAACCTATTACCTCTTTTTTTTATAACCCCTTACCTATTTTTTTTTCTTGGGGGGGGGGGGGTGGGAGAACCAACACACTCCGGAAAAAAAGTACCA
Source organism: Lithobius niger (assembly GCA_023313725.1). NCBI lineage: Eukaryota > Metazoa > Arthropoda > Chilopoda > Lithobiomorpha > Lithobiidae > Lithobius > Lithobius niger. Next base: position 2,354 of record JAHWFP010142138.1, on the reverse strand, counting down.
GTTTGTGCAGTAAAATCGAATAACTCAAAAAAAAAAAAAAAGGTATGGTAAACGTACGTTTTCCCGAATTTTCTTTTAGTTGTCTGTAGTCGATCAAATTCAATACTCCACTCCCTCCTTTTCCAGTTACGGAATTTGTAGAGCAAATATTTCCGACGCCTTGTCCTCCTTCCTATTTCAATTTTGGTGGAAACTTCCAGTTCAATTTTGGTGGAAACTTGGTGGAAACTCCCAGTAAACGAATTTGGGAGGAAACTTGCGACTTCGTGTTTTCCTTTAAATGATTCCAAAGTTAATAAGATAACATTGGTCGTGCAGCAATCAGCTAATGACTTATAAATTGCACACGTAATTATGTTTAGGCAGTATTTTTTGGTGATTTTACACCAGATTTTTTATGCGATTCTTTTCCGTATTGGCTTTATTTTCCGCAGATTTTTCCCCCAGCTTTTTTCCATTGGCTTTTTTTCCTTCAGGTTTTGTTGCTGGAGATTTTTTTCCATCAGCTGTTTTTCGGGGGCTTTTTCCCACAGCTTTTTTCGTTCACCGCCAAGAAGGTGTTTTATTCAGAAGACTTTGTTAGCCTTACTGCTACTTCTGTTAAGTGTTTTAAAAGCAAAAGAATTAGTTTTGGCCACCCTGCGACTTGTTCCAGGGCACGGCCGGGGGAAGGGGGATGGGGGAGATGCGCTTCTCTATTCATTTCGTCGCTTCCCTCGTTAAGTTTGCGGCCACGATACATTGTAAATAAGTAACTCGAGCAAATAATTGCAAGCAAATGCTTCAAGCTGATATGAATGAAGGATTTATAGAGGGCCATGTGCACATTGGATTTCAGCTGACCTTGAAATATCAGTTAAAGATCATCACGTTTCCAACTTATTACCTGGGCACCGTAGGCCACTGGTTCCACCCCATCCCATCATTCCGGCTTTGGCTTGCTCCCGCGCACGCCACACAACAAGTGATAGATGCAGTCGAGAAGAGAAGTTTGGTATGAAATTGGTCGGATGCTCTGGAAAGGGATGGCTATGCCGGGAGTGATGTCTGCTGGGGGTGTGTCAGTATATGGTAAGGAGTATTGGAGGTAGACGGAGCGCTTCCAAGGGGAGTTGGGGAGGTGGACGTTGGGAGTTTTGGTTTACAGCTGGAGAGGTGGTGACCGGGAAAATGAGCTGGTCATGTTTTGATTCGAAGGAGGCGGTGGCGAAGATTGGGATTGATAGGAGGGTTAGGGAGCTGTAGAGGGTTAGGGAGCTGGAGGAGGGTTCCATTGTGTGTACTGTGTATGAGTATGTGACTGGGTGGTGTAGTACGAAGTGGGTTGAGGCTACGAGGAGGCTAGCAGCGAACTTTGTTCGAGTGAGTGGGGTGGAAGAGGATGGAAGAAGGGGATTAAAGGGGAGGTGGAGTGAAGGACTCGAGGTATGGGAAGGAAGTCGACGATGGCGAGACATCGAGAGGAGTAAATGAAGACGGGGTGAGAGAAATGGTATCTGGGGAATTCGGGAAGTGCTGTGTTCATTAGGGTGAGGGGCTCACTGGATACCAGGGATTTGGCATTGAGGGCTGGTGGAGAAGATGGGAATACGACCTGTGGGATATGCGGGGAGGTGAAGAGATGTTGGAACATGTGTTGATTGGGTGCTGGGGTTGGGAGGACCGCGGGGACAGAAGAAAATCTGTTAGGTTTGCAGTACCGATTTTCGTTGTCTTTTTTAATGATTCACTACATTTTTCTCAAATTTACACCAGCAGTCTAGGACGCTCAGGTAAAACGTTAAAAACGTGATGACCCTGAAAAGACATATCAAGGTCAAATCAACTTTCACGAGTAAACGGTACTCTAATATCTCTTCCACACAAGACACCGAACACCGTGTTAGGTGTCTGGGCCGTGACCTGTCCCCACAGGCAAAACCTAATACCCTTTCTTCCTTGCTCCGTTCCGCAATGAACCCTAACAACGCGGCCAATATCGGGACTTTAGTTAATCTTGCTCTCGCTGCAACATTTTCAGCGCTATTGTTGTTGTTCCTTTCTTCCCCATCCCCTCATTGCGTTCCTTTTATCTCGCTATTGCTCATCGTAATCAGCGCTCCAAGAGTAAAAACGTTTCCCTAAAGTACAGACCCGCGTACTGACCCTTGCACAGGGTCGGAGTCGATGTCTGGAGTCATGACTTTGAGCAGGACTTGAAAGTCGAGGTCGGATCTGGACTTCAGTTAGAGTCCAGTGTGGAAAGGTCAGACTCGGATCTGGACTTCAGTTAGAGTCCAGTGTGGAAAGGTCAGACTCGGATCTGGACTTCAGTTAGAGTCCAGTGTGGAAAGGTCAGACTCGGATCTGGACTT
>JAHWFP010142137.1:10907-40091 GCA_023313725.1 Lithobius niger | reverse complement strand
TTGTCTGTATAAAACCTCATACAATACACTAAGCTAATATGTTCGGGATATTTGCCCTAAAAGAAAAGGATAAAATGAAGATACAAAAATACAGAGTTTTATAATGGCGGCCATGATGAAGGTGCAATGTGGTGGGTTTGAGGTGATTTTCAAACGTAGTTTTATGGTTCTTCCTGGTGGAAAGTCCGGATTTGGGCTTCCCCAAGAGTCTTGTATTTGGACAGGCTATTAAACGTTGAAGAGTTTGTGGAAATCGGACCATTATTGCGAAAACGGCCAAATATGCCTCGGCGAGGCATTTGGTGCCTCAAGAAAAAAAATTTCAAATTTTTGAAAAACAGGCGTTTTTCGGATGGCGCTCGTTTACAATACGTCGCGGACAGTTGAAGGCCACCGTGGCCAAATTTTGTGAAATTTCTGCCGTTTCGTCAATTTTTGACCTATTTGGACATACCAATACATCATTTTTATCGTCTCGACGAGACCTTTCCATTGGTGGAATAGCCAGATCAATAGGACAAAGCACTGAATAGTTATTCAATAAAAACTAATCAACATACGGAAAAAAAAAACAGATTACCTGCAGACAATTTTTTTCGTCTGATAATTGGTGTTGCAGACAGTTGCACAAATTTCTGCTTTTGGGCCGTAGCCCATTTGGCTAACTCCCCAGCTTGAAAGCAAAAGTTAGGTCCCTTATGGAAAGTCTAGACTGGACCAGATCTGGAAAGCCAGATCTGGAACCCAGATCTGGTTATATCAAAAATTGGCCTACATCTGGCCATATCTGGCTGGACATGGTGTAAAGAAGGCCCGAGTTCTTCACCCGATTTGAGAGGATACCTCAACTCAGACTAACAACAACCTGAGGGAAACTTCGTTTACGGCAATGAACAATTTTTTTTTCTCGGCGCCTCGGCCGTGGAAAAAAACCCCGACTTCAACCACCTGTAACTTACAAGAAAATGGTCCGATCCGTCTCATCTAAACAGCTCTTAATAGCCACGAACTTTATCTGTTTTCCCCCGCAAACAGAACACGAAAATTCCTTCTAGAACTTTCACAGCATCCATTTGAAAAACGCACGAAACTGAAGCCGTAAATCACCGTAGCACACGCTCATCAGATCTCAAAGCCAGAGGTGACTACGCCAGTCGGTATAGGAGATGTCCCGTCCGAATGTTGCCGTGCCGGGCAAAGGTAGTTGGTTCGTATTAGACTAGTGTTAGTTTAGAAAATTTAATTTTGGAAACCCCATTCGAAATTTTAGTTTTAAACTTAACCTAACCTTAGCTTTGAGGGAATTATGGAGGTGGAGCCATAGTCGGCATTCTAGGCCCCCATCGCCATAACGCCAGGGTTCACGGTCCCTTTCTAAAAACCAGCTTTCTTTCCGTGTTTATTATTATGAACTTAATCTAAACACTAAATATGCATTTAGACGACGTATTTTCCAGGGTGCTTCCCCAAATACTAAGGATCTACAGATTTGAAGATTTGATTCTAGGTCGGACTTAAGAAACATAGTCTTGACTATTTGTGTGTAATTCCCGCGGTGTGCAACAAATAGATTTATTTCATGTAATTCCCGCGGTTTGCATGTTATAACGGGTTCCCGAGGTCCCACAAACTTTTTCTAATCGAAATTGTAGCTTTTACTCTTCACCCAGTTGTGTGAAGTTTGAGTTGAATTTAATGTAAATTCTTGTTGATTTTTCCTGTTCTAAAGATCGTCGTGGTTTAAATTAAAAGCCTATTTTCTTGTATTGACACTAGTTGAGTTTTAAATGTAATTGTTTATATTTATCTGCATTTTAATAAACCAAAGAGTTTGTAAAACGCCTGTTTTTCTGCTAGATAGACTAAATGTAGAAGTTATAGTTCTTAAGAAAACCACTTAATAATTAAACTTAGGGCTGCATTTAGAAACACCCACTTGGTGGCAGCGAATACCCCCCTTTAATGTTGTCTAGTTAGCCTACAGTAAGGACAAATGACTCTCTGTTACCCATACTGGGCCAGTAGCATACGTGTGCTGTTTTCCGTAAAAGTAAAAACCGCCACCACAACTAGAAGTTAAAGGTCAAAACCATCTTGATGTCGGCGAGGCTACAAGCACCTCTACAGTCGTAGCTTCGACCGCTACAATGGCCAGATCTGGTTGGATACGGCCAGATCTGGCTGGATACGGCCAGATCTGGCTAGATATGGCCAGACCTGGCTAGATATGGCCAGATTTGGCCATATCCAGCCAGACCTGGCCATAACTGGCTATATCTAAAATTGGCCCACTTCTGGCTGGATATGGCCAGAACTGGCCAGATACAGCCAGATCTGGCCATAACTGGCTATATCTAAAATTGGACCACTTCTGGCTGGATACGGCCAGATCTGGCCAGATACAGCCAGATCTGGCCATAACTGGCTATATCTAAAATTGGCCCGCTTCTGGCTGGATACGGCCAGATGTAGCCAGATCTGGCCATAACTGGGTAAACCTAAAATTGGCCCAGATCCAGTTATAGCCTTATCCGGTCATAACTGGCTACATCTAAAATTGGCTCAGTTCTTGCTGGAATTAGCACGATCCTTTCAGAACTTGCCAAAACCTGGGGATGACCAGATCTCTTCAGTTCTGAAAATTTTAAAAAGTCCAAAAGTGCACAAACAATTACTTCTTAGTGAATAGGCTAGTATTCCTTTTACGATGCACGAGCCGATATTTTTACCTTTCATAACAACAGGTATCGGGGAATATTTATGCCTCAATTGTTGTGTCTGTCTGTTGGTGCATCATTTTTTTATTATGGCAACTCATTTTGTTAGAAAACTTGTGTTGTCCTAGATGATTATCACTAGGTTATGTGTTTTTTTTAATTAGCATCCGATGTTTTACAAATTTAATTTTTTAATTTGGCAATTAAAAGGTTTGGTTTAACAATCAATGGTGATCGAGTAAAAAATATATTAATCCATACCAATATACAGTATGCTAATTTTAATTTAGTCGCTTTGTGTCAAACAGAAAGTTTGTCGAGCTTACAACTACACCAGTGACTCAGTTTATTTTTGCAATGAAATATAACGTATCTGAGTTAGGGTAGATGGCAAATAATGTTCTAAGACTGCCATCAGTTAATAAAAAGGGAAACAGTGGCAACATTACTTGCTAGGTCTATAATATGTATGAAGCAAGGTAGCCTAACGATTAGCACGATTGTTTCATGTGCACAACGTCCCTGGTTGAGGTCAGACGTCAGCAACCCTGGCATTTTCGGGAAGGGCCCCTTGATACGTCGTGTTCCTGTCAATTGTGGCACATAAAACATGCAGGAATTGCAAATTGGAATTACCTAGCAAAATTATCCCTCATCACACCTTCTGGTGCCATGGCTTCGGCTGGGGTAGCGATGCCCGTGTTGCTCTTGAATTGGCATCGTCTACTTTCATCCCAAACTAGGAACCGATCGGGCATATGATATCCTTTTTACAAACCGTATTTTTTTTGTTTGTCTACTACCAGTGTAAATAAAGCTAAACAAAAGAAATGGTTTGGTTTGCGTTACCCGACTGAGCCTATTTTTACGAGCCGACCCTAAACATTTTTTATTTCTAAAGAAAAAAAATCCTCCTTTATTTGACACTCTAGCCTAATACACAAAAATGGGTCAAATACTTCCTGGAAAAAGGAAAAATGTTGCTCCATGAACACGAATGAATGAAAAAAATAATAAATTACATTTTTTGAAGTAAAATTTTCTGCTTTAGTAACCAAAAAAAAAAGTGTAAAAAAAAGCTACCAATGGCCCTATTTTTTTTTTTCACAGTGTAACGCAAACCAAACATTTTTTTTTTGGTCTGGCCTAACCAAAACTTGTTAGCGAATTAGCCTATAAAAAAAGGTTTGGCAAAGACTTTAGCTACTTGCATTGCATTGGTTTAATATGTTTGCTGTTGGCGTGCTGAGTATTGGTATTTAAAAAGTGGTATTGGAACCTGGCCACGTAAATGTGGTTTTTCAATCGTTTTTCTCAAACATTCAGTGTGGGGAGTTTAGTTTTATTTTTTTCATTACGGGCATTTCTTGCCAAGTAACCTGGGACACATTTAAGCTTCCAACTAGACATCAGCAGCTTTCAAACACTGTCTGAACATGTTTAAAATGGTGTAGCTTAGGCCTATTCGAATGTCAAAATAGACAAAATTTTGGTAAAGTTATCTATTCCAACACCACTTTTTAAAACTGGCACGCGTAGTAGGCTAGGCTATCGATAAAAAAGATCCTATATCAATGCTTTAACATGTCAGCAACATAAAATGAAACAATGCAAAATAGCAAGTTTTTTTCTTACATAGGAGCGGTTATGCATTCATGCTTAAAAAAAAATAAAGTTTGGTTACCAAACCTTCCTCCATGGTGACATGCAAGTGATAGAAAAAAGCTTTTATCAGCAGTCCCTACAATTTTCCAGCTCATACTACAAAGCTAAAAATTACGCTACTGCATATATAAACTACAAAACAAAGTTTGAACTTCCTAAAATTGGGTTTGACTTTTTAAAAATACCTGATTTAGTGAAATTTTCCTGATAAGAAAAAAAATAGGCCTAGTAAAAAAAATTACGCTATCGATTATCGACTTACACCAGTTTTCACATTGTTACGGCAACCAAACTTCTTTTTCTTAGGCAACAGTGCAACTATGCCAAATATGCTAGAATATTTTTTTATTAGCTAGCCAAATTACAATGGTTTTTTTTTTTTAATTGAAAAATAGTCTTCGTTAACCAAACCCGGTTGCGAACCATGAATTAGAGCAAAATAGAATTGTTTCTAGGCCTAGCCTACTAATTTCAAAAAGCCAACAAAAAAAGACATCAGCAGTAGCCTAAACCAACAGAAAACTATTAACGAGATATAATGTTAGCTAGCTGTAGAAGTAAAATGTATGTAGCTTGCTTTCATGGTTCCTTCCAGTGATGCGACTCAGATGGTGTGTACCTGCCCCGCTGTAAATACCACCATGCCTCATAATATGGTAGGACAACGTACCCATCTGAAGGGGGCTTGTTTTTGGTTCGAAGGAATGTCGCTCCATGAAATAGCATGTACAGTATCATAGTAAAAAAGGTGGTTTAATCTTACTCTACTGCTCTAGGTTAGTTTTTATGTACATTTTGGCTGTTGGCTTATTTCGTACTTACTTTCCAAGTGCATATAGTCAACATTCTTGTAGATTGACATCACCGTCATTTTACTTTTTACTTTTCCAGTGGCCTTTTACTGGCACCTTCTTCAGGCCAAACCCAGAATTCTGCTCGCAACAGCTCCAATAAACAGGACGTTTTTCGAGCTGCTGCAAGCAAAATTCTGGGTTCGGTATGAAGAAGGTGGCAGTAAAGTCACTAAAAGTTTGCCAGTAATTGACTATTGCACGATATTTGGTATTGCGTGAACCTGCTGTGCGAGTATAGTCAGTATTCATCGACAATATCTGTTGTGAACTCATATCTTCAGGTTTTTCAAGTACATTAAGGGCCCCCGCGCACTAGGTGGCAAAAAACATGGCGATGTGCTGTGAGGCCACTTCTGTTAAAAATAACAATCTTGCAATTCTTTCTCACACCCAAAGTTCTTAACTGTTTTCTACAATATTTTTTTTGGAATAGTTTTAAATTCAGCTGAAAAAAGATGATGTTTCAATTCTCACAGTAACAACTTCTAAGCTCCATTGATGTAAACTCAAGTCTTTCCTGTCGTTGTGAAAGAAACTAACATAGTTTTCTGAAGTAACCAGAATTTTCTTCGTTTATACGTTTGATTTCGATCTGATGGTGGGGGGGGAGGGGGGGGGGGCAAATGGTAGTGGGGAACCTTAGCATCGTCCCTGATGGCCACAATTAATCTTTAGCACTAAGCCTCTACGAGGTTTAATCACCGGCCCTGGTGTTCATCCAGTGAGAATTCATGACTTGGTCAGATATGGAATATGGCCATATCTGGCCAGGTCTGGAAATTCATCCATATCTGGGAACTATTGACCTGGCCAGATTAGGAACATCCAGATCTGGCAGTTGCCATATCTGGCCAGATCTGGAAAGTCATCCAGATCTGGGAAGTCCTGATATGGACATATCTGGCCCGACCTGGCCAGATATGGGTCCAGATATGGCCAAATCTGGACTTTTCGTAGGGGGTGTTTGCTTTACCATCCATTCTTGAATTTCTACGAATAAACCTTTTTGCTGCAATATCTTTATTGGCAATCTATATATTTCATTCAGATCAACTTGAATCTAGTTTCAAACAAATGATAGTAGTTTGGATAGTTGCTTGACTTATTAGTCTAAGGATAAACCGAATATGTCGAAGAAAACGGATGTTGACAAAATGCAATGCTCTTTAAAAGTTGATGTCTGAAAGGTGCTCCTATACCAGTAACATGCAGGATACAGCTTGAATAATTTTAACAGTACTGAAAACACAGAATTCAAGTAAATTCTTGGATAGTAATAATTTTAAATATGAATGAGTCGATTTTTTTAATGGCCTAATCTGCATTACTGTTTCTCGGTTGTCAGCGCATGGAGCACCCTGCCTATATCAGCTAAGAGAATAGACAACACACTCCGTAGCAAATAATTAAAACATTTCTCGTTACCACATTTTTTATGGATTTGTATTTCTTAGACAAATTACAATTTTAATCTAATATATATATTTGACCTTTTTAAAATCACCATACCGCTTATTCACTTTACAGGATTACTGATTAGCTTGTTTTCTGTTGACCCTTGTGACTGAGCGCCACAACAGAGCAATCTTGCAAGGATTGGAAGCTGCGCCACTAATGCTTCTACAGTCATGATTTCTTTAAATAACAAAAGGTAAACGAGATCGTATATATAAGTTTATGTACTTTTATGTTAAATATTGAATAAAAGTAACTAATAGACACACAATGTTCAGAATTACCAAATTTTGACTGTTTTCTGCACCTGCTCCGGTAGCACCAGCTGGTGCTTGGCTCCCGTCGATCCCTAGACGATTTAAACTCGTATACTAATACAATGCATCACTATTAGTATTTACAAGAGTTTATAAATTCTTGGTATTGAGAGCTGAGAAGCCTTTGCTAGTTAATCTGTTAAACCGAATCAGTTTACAAAACTGAAACTCGCGTTTGTCAGTGAAGCCGACATCGGTATCGGACACACAAACTGATCCAGTTATCGGAGAAAAAATATCGGCTGATGCCGATACCGAGCCGATGATCGGTCTGTGATGTATAAGTGTGGCAGTCATACACTTATGGGTTCAACTAAGGCATAGTAAGGACTAGGAACAACTACGCTGTAGGCTAACACTTGAAGGACTTTAATCAGTAGCTTACAAGGCTTTATATAAGGTATGTCACATGACATGTGGTCATGTGATATTGGTATGGCAACAACATTGTATGGATAGACTGTAGTTACAGGGCTCGAAATGAGCGGTATCGCATCGCAATTTGCACCACAAATTTAAACTTTAGCGATGCAAAATTTAATAATGTATCGCAGTTTAGCGATGCAACTGTATTAAACGAGACAACATAACAGCGTAGTCGTGATCGTGTTGGCTGATATGGAGATGCTAATCCCTCCTACTTTATAGGCAGGCCAAGTGTCGCACATGCATTCTAGGAAATCATTGGTCCTACCATCAACTTCGGTAGGCCTATTTACTTGGTGGCACTTTCGTTTCAGATACGGGTCAGAATAATCTTAACGTGCATTGGATGCCATAATCTTGACCGAGTATCCGTGCGTGTAGCAAAGTAAAAGTGAAACAAAAATGGCTATTATTCAAATAAAGTAAACTTTTTGTATTATTTTTTACTAAATAAATTATTCTTTAAAAAGTTGCTAATCATTTTTTTGTGACTGCTACGCAAATTTGTATTTTGTATCGCATTTCTGCTATGCAATTTTTCTAAGACAATTCGAGCTCTGAGTTAACTTTGGAGGTATATTAGGCTGTGAATGGGTTTACATTAGGACTTAAAGGACTACCATTTAGTTAGGGAGATAGGTGAAAAAATCATGCCTTTTGTCATAAAAGCATGAAAATTGGCAGAAAACCTGCTTGTTATCTATTAATAAAACCTAGGGATGGGGCCACCGGAAATTAGGTCCAGGGTAGCGGTGACGCCATTTTCCAAAAGTGCTTAGCCTACTACCTGCTTTCCAAACATGTCAAGACTGCCATGGTTTCAATGCTTTGCATGAAAACTAAATAACTACGTTTTATTTTCGTCAACATGAAGATACTGTGCCAACCGTGCAGTTCACAGATAGGCTTGTTGTTCCATCCACTCTTCTTTTGATTCCTTTGCCACTCTTATTCCTGGCATGAAGCTTTAAACTGTTAGGATGGTAATCGTCCCAAATAATATCACCCTAGTTGCTTTTTTGTAGCTGGCCTTCCACATATGGTAAGAAAATCTTCAGTGCATAGTCATTGAAGGTCTTAAATACAGTTTGCTTAGGTTTATTAATGTTACCTACACCATCCAGAACAATTGCTTCATTCTGTGGTGTTTCAGGGTGAATAACAACACAGGCAGTCCAACAGGTCGAACTTCTTTCCAGTTCGTAATCTGTTGCATTGTGATATGGAAGGAGGAGATAATGAATTTTCATGCTTGAAAAACGTTTTTAGATCACCATCACGTGTCTGGCAAGCTATGTATAGTCTGGAAAATGATTGCAGTCATTTTGCAAGGACGAGAAATCTAGTTTTGTGTTTGATGCCTTGGGAAGGGATCGTTGAAATGGACAGACTTTATTCTCGGGTATGGTGGTCTATTAATGGCTTTTTTTTGTTACAGCAGTCATTCTTTCACAAACTACTTGTACTGTCTGTTTCCTTCATCTTCAGTATGGCGCATTGAAGCCACAGCAGTTGGGTCAACAACAGTGTATTGATTGATAGAGGTCCTTTGCTTCATCATCAAGGAACGGGCTGCCCATAGTTTCAGTCACACTGGTTAGAGATTTCACCTGCCTTGCAAAGGCTGACTATACACTTATTCAGTCTTCATGATGGTGTGTGTCAAGTTCCCTTAACAACCCTTTGCCTTGCCAACTAGACTAGAATTCGACAATTAATCTAGCAATTTCAGGTCCAGCCACCATCCACTTTGTCGAGGGCTTCTGGATTTTGGGTCAATCCAACTGCTCCTCCATTCCCTTTAACAGCATCACTATTCTGCTCACGTTCCTGATCAATAGCCATTGATGAGAATGCTGTCCTGCTCTTACGTGCTACGAAATAACCATTTTCGAATGCTGCTGCTGTATCTTGATGTTTTCTCAAGACTGACCAAGTCTTGTATATGCACTGGAGCCCATCTTGCGTAGTTGGTATGGTTAAACAGAAAGAAACATGGGGTTAGTTTTGTCAAACTCTCTATGTTAAGATTGCAATTTCCTTCTCGTAGTGACTAACGTACATTAGAAGGACGAGTTCCAACTTATAAGTGATATACTATAAGTGAAACTAGGAGAGTTCTTGCATCTTTGGGTGTACCAGCTGTCGAACTCTTCCACGTTTTCACCAGAGCCAATAAGTTCTATGTAGTTATTGTAAGTATTCTTCAGCAGGATGCACAAACAGCTAGCAGTGTATTGATGGGTACATCTTGTTTTGGTTACATGGGATGTGTTCAGAATGATTCACAGTTCCTGCAGACATAACCTCAGCCTTGACTAAAGCTTCAACCTGTCTGGCCCTTCGAGAATCAGAGCTACCACTGAACAAAGGGACAGTGGGAGGGCTTTAACTTGCCTATCTTCTTTGACGTTACCACTCGTCATTGGTCCCATTTGAAACATATCCCTCCTGCTTAGTTCGGCTGCTTTGGCAATAGCTTCATCATCACGATCTTCTTCACACAACTTTCTCGGAGCCTATCCTATAACCAAATCAAGTGCTAAAAGCACATTACGACCTTGTTTGGTTGCTTTTGAGTTCTCAAAATTTGCCAGTATTCTTGTTTTTAAGTTTGTACTATGACCGTGGTGCTGAATGCCTAGCTGTTCAAGGCAATCTGAATACAGTAGAGATCCGTTAGTTTAAATACTGGAGCAACTTCAGTACCTGTTCTTGTCTCCTCAAGGGACGAAAGTGGTTCTGCAAGGACAATACCATGATTTATGGTGTCGGTACTGCTACCTGAAATCAGCCGATTACTTGTATAAAGCAGCTAAACAACTTGCATGGTACTTCATGTCTTATGCAACCAGATCCTCTGTACTTAGTTTTGCAAGTAGTCTCTCGTCTTGAAGCTCCACAGCACATTTACAAAAACGGGCATCAAGGCGGAAGGTTGAAGTGTCATGAAGTCTCTCTGAAGATGATTGATTGCTGAAAAAAAAATCTCTTTTCTTGATACTTCGTGAGTATTGCTTAAGCGGGTGTACTGCTTGAGGTACTTTCCTCACCAACTTCAGAACTAGCATTTCTCTTCTTACCTTGTTTGATTGCAACATGACTTGTGACACTTTGCTTCTTGTTGCCGCATAGTCGCGCAAATACCATCTCTGTCATCGAGCCATCTTATGTCGATGTTCATGAGCAATAGCCCTTAATTCCAGAAAATGAATTATGTTATCAGCCAAAGTTGTACATCCTCACCCAGGACTAACTTCTGCATGGCAGAAATCTGCAGGGCACTTGAGGGATTCATCAGTTTCTTTTTGGCACAGAGCACATATTACCAACTTGTTGTCGGGTCAGACTTACAGTTTGAGCATTTTTTCAATGGCATAACTAAACTAACGTGTGTATTTTTTTTATTACCCATTGTAAGTTCTATACTTTAACGTTAGACCAGAAAGCAAAGAAATCAATAGTGAGAAGCTAAAACAATAAAATATACAAATATTTGTTCCACTATAATTAGGATTTTACTCTTATTTTATAATTTTTAGCACTGCTTTTCCATAAAACAGTTCCCGAGGGTGGAATTTTTGAAATTTTTGGTGGCCCCACCTCTAAATTTGTAATTTAGGGGTGAAGTTTCACCCTACCAAGTTTCATGCTTTTATGACAAAAGGCACGATTCTTCCCTTTTACTGCACGTATCTACCTAACTAATTGTGGTGCCTCTATGACGACACCACAATACAACCAACTAATAAAAAAAAAAGAAAAAACTTCTTAAGTCTAGCTGAAAAATAAATACGTATTTATTTTTTTATTAGTCACTGCCTACTTTAAGTTGTATTTATTATGAAGAAAATGTGTCGCTTTCAAAGAAAGAACTAAACCTTTTGTGAAAGCTTCTAACCCCCTCCCCCCCTTAACTCAACAAAATATCTGAAATTTAAATGATGCTTGAAAACTGGCATCATGAAATCCATCTATTATGACAAATCTGGCTTGTAGTTGATAATTTCGACTAAATTTCGGTAGTGTTTCCTTTTTTGGCTTTTTGGTTATAACAACAACTGCTGTTCACTACAGAGTTGACTTGTTGCAAACATGTGACTGCGGAGTACATCTGTTGGTTAATTACAAACGCGTTAAGCAGTTGTCCGGTCATGAAGGAAATATTTACATGAAAGAGAAAAGAAACATGTTTTAAAACCGAGGAATCAGTTTTCCTCACAATAACTGGAAACACTACATGTTGCCAACCATAGGCACAATTAAAATTTACAAGGTTAATCCCTTGCACGATTAACAATTCCAAGCACATGTTGCGAGTATCGCACAAGTTAAAAAAACAACCCCCAATTGGATTGACGTAGAACGGTTTATGAACACTTAATATTAGCCTACGTTATTCTTAGATATTGAGCTTGTCCGGAGCTCGTTTCGTGCGCTTCGGGCGACCCAACACTATTGGAGGCTGCACTGCATCATCTGCGCATGGTGAAGATGGTGCAACCTTACGCTTTCTGTGTTGGTTTTTCACCTTAGCGGCCTCCGATGGTTTAGCAGGAGACTGCTTAGTAAATAAAGGAGGCTCCAGGCCACCTGTCGCTCCAATATCTCGCTGGGAGGCACTGAAGTTTTGCGACATGGCTAGTTCACTGGGTACAGTGACGTCATCGGACTCGCCCACTGGCTGTGTGTGGGGTTATTTCGACTGGATTGTGCTGACACCTGGTGTCGCAACTCGTAAATTGTCAGGTGAGGTGCTTTTGATTGGTGTAGCTCCCTGCCTGGCAACGGTGGAGCCAACGGTGGGCAACGGTGGGCCAACTGACTGCCGCCGACAATTTGAATGCTCGTGTGTCACCTGATCGTGACGTGAGGTGCCAACAGAATTCCGCTTCTTTGAAACTACGTGTTCTTTCGAATTAGCGGCTTTATTATTCATGCCAAAATAGACAGAATTATTCGCCGGAATATGTGCGCTTGGAGACGATTCTACGGCATCAACTGGATTAATTCTGAGCCGCAACTGGTCTCTACGCTTACGCATTTCAACAAGCTCTTCAGTTAGTACACTGTAAATCAAATGAGACAGTTTCTTCTTGATAGACCCCCTCGACCAAAGCTTAGAGTTAGTTTTGCTGTAGTCACGATACCAGATTTTATCGCAAATGTTGGGTGCTTTTAATCTGTTTTTGTTGGTTTCTTTTCACAACGGACACAGGGTCAGGGTAAAGCAAATCCAATCTGGATTTTAATTCTCGGTTGAAGAATAATTTACCAGGTGTAGCTTGGGTGGTAGAACTTATCGTGATTTGTGACGATAATAAGTATGCATTTATACCTTCCTGAACAGAACAACCGTCCCACCGAGCAGCTTTGTAGACACATTTAAAACTTCGGACATAAATTTCGGCTAATCCGTTAACCCACGGCGCAATAGCCGGGCCTGATAGGTGTTGGATTCCGTTAATTGTTAACCAACATTTAAACTCTTTAGAGATCCACTGCGGGCCATTGTCTCTAAGTAATCCATCAGTCCGTACTCGGCAATGTGGTTATTCAGAATATCAATAACTTTAGCTGAAGTGGTAGTTTTCATTTTGTGTACGAACGGAATTTTACTGTGTGCATCTACTAAGATTAGAAACATGAAATTATCCAACAGTCCTAAGAAATCGGCGTGATATCTAACATTTGGCTTTTGTGGATACTCCCAGGTATGCTTGGGTCCTGCAGATTGAGTGTACTTAAATTCTTGACAATTAGAACAGGATTTAACTTTGTTTTCAATATCTGCGTCAATAGAAGGCCACCACACCTTAGACCTAGCCAAGCTCTTTAATTTAACAGTACCAAGATATGAGCTGTGCAAATCTTTCAAAATTTGACGTTTTAAAGCTGTCGGCACGACAATTCTAAACCCCCAAAAAAGTGTCACTTTCAATCGAGATTTCATTGCGGCGTGTGAAGTACGGCTGCATGTCAGGATTATCACTCACTTCAGGCCAGCCACGATTAACGTAACGGTATACTTTAGACAATAGTTTGTCATGCCTGCTTTCCATAACCAAAGCTTCGTTTAGCACTGGTAAGTTGGAGATGGTTTCCAACGCTAGTACATTGTACTGTTCTTCAGCCTCTTCAAACTCCTCAACGTTAGGGAGTGGAAGTCTAGACAGTGCTTCAGCAGTTAAATTCTACTTGCTTGGTATATGTTGAAAGTCGTCATCATAAGCATTAAGCATAACCGCCCAACGTTGCACACGTGCTGCTGCCATCTGGGAGATACCTTTTTTAGGGCCATAAATCCATATTAAAGCCTTTTGGTCAGACTGCAATATAAACTTCTGACCGTAAATGAATTCATGGAACCGTCTAACTCCCCAAGCCACGCTGAGAGCTTCACGATCAAAATGACTGTAGCCTTGTTCGGTTTTGGTTAGCTTCCGTGAAGCGAAAGCTATTGGACGCGATTCGCCATTAGGCGTGACATGCATCAGGCACGCCCCCACCCCATAGGGTAAGCCGTCAAAAACCAGTTTAAGTTTTAATTTTGGGTTGTTATGTACCAAAACTTTTGATTAGACAAATAGTTCCTTTACTTTGCTAACAGCTTGGTCACATTCAGTCCCCCATGTCCACTTTACTTTAGGGCTTAACAACCGGGTAACAGAGGAAAGAATATGAGCAAGGTTAGACAGATATTTTGATTAATAATTCACTAATCCTAAGAAACTTTGCAGTTCTTGAATACAAGTTGGATTCGGTGCGTTTGTGACTACTTCAACCACCTCGGGGAGTGTGTGCAGGCCTTCCGCATTTATCATATGACCTAAATATTTTAGTTCAGGTTGCGACAGCTTACACTTGTTGATTCTAAGCCTAGCCCCTGCATCCTGTAGAGCAGTTAGCAGCTGATTCAAAGATTCGTCATAATTTGCGTCATGACTCTCTGGAAAATTCCGGGATTGGACGCAAGGCCCAGAGGTACATGAAGCCAGCGAAAAGACCCAGGGAAATGTGTATTGTTAATGCTGCCTGCGACTCAGAATCTAATTCAATTTGTAAAAAGGCATCCTTTAGATCTATAAGGCTAAATCTGTCACTACCTGCTAATTCACTAAATAATTCAGCATCTGTGGGAACCGGATAATGGTCCACCTCCAATTGTGGATTTACGGTGGTTTTGTAATCGCCGATAATTCGAATGTCGCCATTTGCTTTATGAACGATCACTATCGGGGTCGAGCATTCTGAGGTTGCCACTGGCTATAGAATTCCTAAGCTAACCAGGCGCTCGATTTCCTGATTAACTTTTTGTTTTAATGCCAAAGGAACAGGGTGAACACGACTGTAAACAGGTTTTGCGTCGGCCTTCAACTAAATCTTGGCTTTGAAATCTTGGTTTTTGAATTTACCCATGCCCTCACTGAAAAGTTCGGGAAACCCTTTAACTATTGCATCCGTGTCAACTGGTGGAATCTTTGCTTTAACCTGTTTGACTCTTTTGACTTTAGTTTGCAAATCATAATATGGTTCAAAGTTAATTCTAAAGATTGAAAGCCAATCTTTCCCAATAATGTAGGTTGACCGTTAACGTTAACCTTGAGATTTACTGTGTAAATCGTTTTCTCAGTCCCTTCGGTGTATGAGTGAATGGTATACGGACTGAGCATTAAAGGACAATCTGTAGCGGCCGAAGCTACGACTGCAGAGGTGCTTGTAGCCTCGCCGACATCAAGATGATTTTGACCTTTAAATTACTAGTTGCGGTGGCGGTTTTTACTTTCCAGACAACAGCACACATGTACTACTGGCCCAGTATGGGTTACAGAGAGTCATTGGTCCTAACTGTAGGCTAACTAGTCAACGTTAAAGGGGGGTATTCACTGCCACCAGGTGGGTGGTTAATTGCAATCCTGACTTTAAGTAATGAGTGGTTTTCTAATTAATTAAGTCTTGGTTTGTTAAATGACAGGCAAATATAAAAAGCAAGTATTTACATTTCAACTAGTATCAACAAGAAGGCTTTTAAATTAAAGCAACACGAATTTTACATTTAAAATTCAACGAGAATTCACAATTAAATTCAGTTGCAACCTTTACATGTTAAGTGCAAAGAACAACAATTTCGACAAGAAAAAGTCCTGCCAGGAACTCGCAAAAACCTGTTATTAAGTGTAAACCGCAGGAATTACACAAAATACTACCAGACTATGTTTTCTAAGTGCGGCTTAGAATCAAATCTGCCATTTAGATTTTGTCACTTTTAAGTGACAAAAACTCTGCCAATCAACGAAAACACTTACATGAGTTTGAGCAACTAGCCATCGAAGTCACTGCTTCTGCAAACCTAATTGGTTTAAGTGATCTATTTAGTGTTTGAGTAAGTTCATACTAAAAACACGGAAAAAAAAAGCTGGTTTTTAGAAAGGGACCGAGAACCCTGACGTTAGGGGGGTGGGGGGCCATGAATGCCGATAGTGGCGTCACCTCCATAAATTCTCAAAGCTTAAGGTTAGTCATTAAGTTTAGAACTATAATTTTGAATGGGGTTTCCAAAAGTTAAATTTTTTAAGTTAATACTAGTCTACTAACAATCCACTACCTTTGCCCGGCATGGCAACATTCGGACGGGACATCTCCTATACCGACTGGTGTAGTTACCTCTGGCTTTGAGATCTGCTGAGCGGGGGCTTTTTATGCTACGGACCAGAAATTTGCGCGGACGGGCAGGAGAGCTGCAGGGGTTTGGTTTGTGGAGGTCTTGGAGAACAATAGAAGAGTCGGCAGCTCAAAGGCTTTTTGCTTGGAACCGTTTGAAAGAACGATTATGGACTGCATGATAGAGAGAGGCCAGTAGAGTTATACTCATTGTTTGGAACGTGAAAAAGGCCTTTAATCATTATGGATTGTTTTCTTATTATACCACGATGTTATGCATCGCGACTATTGAAGGACAGATCTCAATAAATTCGGTTGTTAACATTGGGAAGCCAGGTTTTACTTTGGGAAATCGATAGCCAGGTCGGTTTGCTAGGAACAACTAAGTAAAAACAGAAAAGATGTGTCCGGGAAAATTCGTAAGCTAAGATGTTGCCTAAGCTCCGGTAGTGGTGGTGGCAAAAGATTACGTTAAAAGATTATTATAAAATCAAAGTTTAAAGTACCAGCAAGATGCTAAAACGCATTTAAATAGTTTCAATCATTATTTGCAGCCGCAGATAATTGGTTTTTGGCAGTTGGAAATTTCTCAAAAGTACTCAAGATCGTCACCGTAAATAAACTTAAGATATATCAAACAAAGTATGTCTGTACCTCAAAATTGAGGTTAAGTACCTTCGTAGAGGAAGCCCCTCCTATCAAACACTAATCTAATGTCTTTGGCTTTATGCCTAAGTGAAAATTAAAAGGTAAATACAATTTTTACAAGTTGCGAAAAATGGCGTCTCGTGCGTTACGGGAGTTACGGCATCGGTTTTTGGAGGTTTTTCCAAATGGTGTAGTTCTGGTTGTAGATCGAATTTTTAGGATCTGTTTCCGGGGGAATATAGATGAAGTTCGTGGCTTTTAAGGGCTTCCAAGTTGAAACGATTTGGTCCATTTTTCACGGAGTTATGGTAATCCAAAGACCGAGGTCTTTTAGCGCTGGAGCTCACAAATAAAAAAAAAATTGTTCATTGCCGTAAACGAAATTTTACCCTCAGGTTTTTGATGGTTTGAGTTAAGATCTCCTCTCAAATCTAGTGAAGAACAGGCCTTCTTTACAGCTCCCCACCAAGGTGATTCTATTTGGGGTTCTTGGTGAATTTCACAATAGAAGCTAGAACAGAATGGGTTAGTGTACACAAGATATGCAAAAACTTGAACTGCCAAGCACTGTAATCTAAATTGTAAAAATACACTGTATAACTGCATCTGGTTGAGAAAAAAATCTTCAGTTTTGAGGAAATAAACCTCCAGGGGATACTTAGTCCTATCCCAGGATCTACATAGTTAAAGGAACACTGGTTTTGCAAAAATCAAAATCGCCATTTTATATTTTTGGGGGACTAACGTTTTTGTGGCTTAATTAATTTTTAAGCAAAGTTAAAATACAAAAGTTAAGAACACTATTTTTGCAACCACTAACTAAATACTGTCGCTGCTTCTTTGCAGGAAAGTCGTACAAGCATTCAGAGAGTAGGGCAAAAAATCATTAATATCAAGAAACGCACTAGAAATTACAAAGTTAATTTTGTTGTTTCGTTATAACAAGTAAATGAGACCGTCTATTGCTCTGGTAATATGTCCCATACGGTATCTGCCTCTGCTCAAGTCTAGTCATTTTTTTTTATCTGGGATGACTGCGATAGGAACCCTCCGCCGCCTTTCAATTAACCTAGACTGTGATAGTTGTTAGAAAATTGAATACTATAGGTGCGCCGTAAACGACCAGCTCTATTTACTGTTAAACTACTCCCACTAGAATGGTTTGAGGTTACCAAACAACTTATACATAAAAATACAACACTGGGAGGTTTGTGGATAAAAACGCAACAACCTTCTAAACAGGGCTATCCTTTATCTCCCAGGGGTAGACTGATAGTTTTTTTTTTTAATAAAGAAAACCATTTCGTATAAAACTTAAAGAGGAACTAACCGGGGGCAAGTTACAATTCCCATAGAATACTCCTAATGAATATTTTTACTGTGTCGTACAATCTTTGTAGTTATTCTTCCACACAGGAAGGCGTTGATAATGACAAAAAGAGCAAGCATTGGCACTTAAAATTTAGGTGTGAAGTCCAAAACAGGGATTAACTGGAAGTTGCTTAAGGATGAGCTTCCAACAGACCAAAATGTCATAATAAAAAAAAAATTAATTTTCAGTCAATTTTTACTGAAAACAAAAGTTTGAACAAGTTTACTGTTCAAACGAAATACCAGCTAAGTGTGTCTGCATTGACATATTTCTTTTCAGGTTTGTACAGTCTCTGAAGTTTAAAATTAAAATTTCAATATGTACACTATTTAGGTTTAGTTGCTCCTAGATGGAGCCACGCTTGTATTGACCTACAACTCATTATTTAAAATAAGCTAGCATGGGAAAACACTGGGTTTAGGTTTTCGTTTTTAATTGCAAAAAAAAAACTTATTTAGAAAAAAAAAACTACGTTAGGTTAGGTTTAACAACCTCCGTTATACTGAGAACACCTATGCAGTGTTAGAGCCATAATAATGCATTTATTTCCACCCTAGACTGATGTAGAGTTCACACTAAAACATTGGTCCTATTTTTAAAGAGGATCAGAAAAAAAATTGCATTTGAGTTTCACTATTAGCATGCTGATTTACTTTAAATCAAACTTCGGCAAACTGATTCGGGGTAAAAAATTCGGGGTAAAAATTAAAACAATCAACAGAAGCACGTTTTCTGCCGACCTCGGGTTGTATAGATTTACTAGTTTCTAATCTTAGGTTAGGTTGCGACTTGCTTCGTGAAACAAGCTGAGAAGCTGATTTCACTAAATTCCGGTTTTCCGGACATGGACAAACTGTTGATTACATCGCCATCTGAGAAACTACGTTTCAACTCTTTCTCGACACCATGACGACGCTGTAGCCAATCGTGAATTGTTGGGGCGTGGTCAGTTTCTACTTGCTGCTGTGGTATACGACATCGGCTAGAGGAATTTTTAATGAGTTTCCTCTCATCCAAAAGTTTGGCCTGTGTGGGCTGAACGACGATAGGTTGTCGCTGGGGGTCCCTTGTGGCTTGACCAACCCCGCAGGATGTGGGGAGGTCCTTCCCGTCGGTACGGGCCTGGGTTTTTTTACGTTTGCGTGAACATTTCTTGGATTGGCTCGCGCCATTGTCTGCAGTATCAGACTTTGCTGGGGGAGTTGCGACACGAGCGGCGTCGAGTACAGGTTCACATGGCTTGTGTTTCAGTCCGTGCTCGCGCAAAAGGTTTAAGGCATTTATTCCGTTTACACCTAACACGATTTCGAAAATCGACCTAGCTGCTGAGGAAACACAAGCTACTGTTTTCAATACTGTACCGTCAGTTAATTTTAGACGTAAGTTAACCTGTTGTAACTCTACAATATCACTGTTTAGAATAGTCTGGCACCTAACTGTTTGTTTTAAACGTGGCCAGTTTTTGGCTTGGCTAGAGCTGACAATATTTACACAACTGCCGGAATGGCAAAGAATTTTAACTTTACGTTGACTTACGAAACCATTTACGGTACTAGACTGTAAAATTTCCCTGGCATTTTTACCTACAAGAAAACATGCATTAGCTTGCTCTGGGACTTAAGTTCGGGGCATCGATTACGCAGGTGCGAAAACGATCTGCACACATAGCACGATCTATCATTAGTTTGTCTAAGGTTAGATTTTACACTGTCGCTACAATCAGCGTTAGCATCTGGGCTAGTTACGCTGTCACTGTTATTATTCTTAGTTCCAACCGGGTTAGCTACGGGATTATGGTTTTGTTTACCATCTCTAGAGTTGGAGAAAGCTTTAGAAGCTTGACTACTTGAATGAGTGCTAGCTTGCTCTTTACAACTTTGGTAGTAAAATCTGCAGAGATTTGTTTGTTGCGAGTTGTAAACTCGTCACAAAGCTTTGCTGCATCGGCTGACGTCCCAGTTTTAATTTGATCGGGGAGCCATTTGCGGAGCGCAGTGGGGCAGGCTTTCGTGAATTGTTCGAGTAGAATTAAATTCACTAGTTGGTCATAGCTCTTGTTTACTTTAGCTAGTACGACCCAACGGGAAAACAGGGTTTCCAGTTCAAATGCATAGTCATGAAATAATTGTTCAGGCAATTTTTCTAGGGAACGAAACTGGGTTTGCACGTACTCCTTAGTTTGCACAAACCTGTCAAGAAGTTTAGTCTTAACAATTTCATAATCGTGCATGTCAGTATCTTGGAGCTGATCACACACCTTGATTATTACTTCACCTAAAAGATGTTGTAAACCCACCACCCATTCCTCTTTGGGAATTTTCTGCGTTAACATCGTTTTTTCAAATATTTTTAAAAAACTGTTAATCTCTGAGTTGGGCGTCCAGTTGTTTACTAAACGCACAACATCGGCAATTTTGCCTGGTTTGCTTCCTGGATCTCGTTGAGAGTTCGGGGTTACTGTACCACTGGATAGGCCAGAACTAGCAGAATTTAGCCTAGCTAATTCTATCTGCTTTTCGAGCCGTTGTAGCTCTTGAGCGCTAGAGCGATCTCTAATTTGCGCTTCTTGATCGTTCAAAGCAAGCTCGTGGGCCCTGCGTTTATCCGCATCGGCAACTTTTAAAGCTTCTAACTTTAGCAAGTTCAGTTAAGGAAATCTTATTATCGTCAACTGTATCACGTAAACTTTTAAGTGATATTTGTTTAGAATCACTTACTGCTAAACAGGCTTTCTTAAGCTCTTTGTTTTTAAGACCTTCCACAATTTCGTCGAAAGTAGCCATTTCGGGAAATTTTTAGCCTTAAGTTCAAAAATACGGCTTGTATAAATGAATCACCGGAATTAAAATGCAGCCGCAAATTAATTTTACCTTTTTGTTAAGACTGAGCACGAGGTTAACCGTTTCTCATCCTAATCCAGTAAGCTTTAGCAATGGAAAACACTTTTTCAATAACCCCTAGCTTTGGTGTATAAATAATTAAAATACATAAATGTTTCTAACTACAACACTAGGCTTGGCAGGTCAAAGCATATCCTATGCACACTTACCCTGAAAACACAATCACTGTGCTGTTATGGAAATGAGTACATAAATTAATAAATTATTATATTAATTATGATATTAATTTAGTTATTAATAAAGTCATATTTAGGCAGTTATTAATTATTGACATTTAAAAACATATGGAATGATTTAATAGATGGAAATAATTATGGGCATAAATATAGCTTAAATATTAAAAGCATAACAAAACGTGGAGTGAAAGAAAGTATTGCAATTCTTAAATAAGGAAGCTTGAAAGCATTCAGGTAAATGGTTGACACACTCTAAATTATCAGAAGTATCAACTGACATATAAGGAAAATTCATAAGAAGCAGCAGTTTAGCTTCAGTTTGCAGTATCAGCATTCAGTTAGTCAAATTACTAGAACGAACAATTAACTTGCCTAAACGGGAAGAGTTCTTGAGAACTCAAGACATATTTGGATGGTTGTATTTCGAAACACGAATTCGGGGAATTAGAACAGAGCAAAAAAAACGAAAAGAGACGAGACGATCTCTCTCTTGTGCGGCAGTTTCGAGCGAGTAAGGTTCTCCTTCCGTTGGTCCGATCAGCTGTGTTTCAAGGTTGTTGGGTGGCGAGCGACTTGGGTTCTCTGCAAGACGCGAGCCGGACTTGTAGCAGATGAGTATAATCGAAGTGTATTGATTGTTTATTATAATTAGGCAAGCAGGAATCAGAGTGATTATTAATTAATAGGATCGAATTTGATTTAAATACCGTTTGGCCATTATTTAAAATAACGTAGGAGTCGATTGAGTTAAGGTTAGAGTGAGGGAACTCTAGGTTTAGGTGTCAACCCTTTATCGGTGTTTAACTAAAATACTCAGCAAGTAGTTGGTTGTGTGGTTCAGTGCTGACCGTTTAACTATTTGTTGTAGTGGTTTATTCTAAACAGTAAAGAAGGAGGTTAGCTGTCTATTGTTGTTGTGTGATTTATTATACATTTATTGACACAGTGTAAACAAATACATCCTGACATATTATGGCTTATATTGCAGTATTGCTGGAATATAAACCCATAACAGTGCGGTCAATCTATCCACACCAGGCCAATCGTTCCACCGTCGATCAACGATACTGATTCCATGGGCGTCGTACTAGAACGTCTCTGGATCTCACTCACTGCGGCGATGGTTGGCTTATCCACGGGCAGTCGTCTGTGCAGGAGCTCCTCACCCGTTGCTGGCTGGCGTTTCCTCACAGGGTTGCGGGTTTTAATGCTCGCATCTCGGCTGGGCAGGCGTCCACTTGGTGAAGCTGCGTCTCCAGTCGTCTGGCTCCAGGAACGGCATTGTTATTGGGGGGGGGCATTGATTTGTAACGGCAATGCGGGCGTCTTTTTCGTGTGACTATTGTAACGGAGTCACGGACATCTTTTTCTTGCAACTCTCGTCCGAGTTGCGGTTAACAAATTGAAGAATTGTTCAATTGTACTAGCAAGGCAGGGGGGAAACGCTTGACGGAACAGCACCTGTTCATCCCACCGCTGCCACCAAGTTGTAGCGGCCGAAGCTACGACTGTAGAGGTGCTTGTAGCCTCGCCGACATCAAGATGGTTTTGACCTTTAAATTACTAGTTGCGGTGGCGGTTTTTACTTTCCAGGAAACAGCACACATGTACTACTGGCCCAGTATGGGTAACAGAGAGTCATTGGTTCTAACTGTAGGCTAACTAGTCAACTTTAAAGGGGGGGTATTCGCTGCCACCAGGTGGGTGGTTAATTGCAATCTTGACTTTAAGTAATAAGTGGTTTTCTAATTAAGTAAGTCTAGCAATTAATCGTACTAGTAAACAACTGACGTTTCACAAACTCTTGGTTTATTAAATGACAGGCAAATATAAAAAGCAAGTATTTACATTTGAACTAGCATCAACAAGAAGGCTTTTAAATTAAAGCAACACGAATTTTACATT
Organism: Lithobius niger; assembly: GCA_023313725.1. Lineage (NCBI taxonomy): Eukaryota > Metazoa > Arthropoda > Chilopoda > Lithobiomorpha > Lithobiidae > Lithobius > Lithobius niger. The sequence continues at coordinate 16,995 of JAHWFP010142137.1, read as the reverse complement.
TAAAATTCAACGAGAATTCACAATTAAATACAGTTTCAACCTTTACATGTTAAGTGCGAAGAACAACAATTTCGACAAGAAAAAGTTCTGCCAGGAACTCGCAAGAACCTGTTATTAAGTGTAAACCGCGGGAATTACACAAAATACTACCAGACTAGTTTTTCTAAGTGTGACTTAAAATCAAATCTGCCATTTAGATTTTGTCACTTTTAAGTTACAAAAACTTTGCCAATCAACGAAAACACTTACGAGAGTTTGGGCAACTAGCCATCGAAGTCACTGCCTCTGCAAACCTAATTGGTTTAAGTGATCTATTTAGTGTTTGAGTAAGTTCATACTAAAAACACGGAAAAAAAAGCTGGTTTTTAGAAAGGGACCGTGAACCCTGACCATGAATGCTGATAGTGGCGTCACCTCCATAAATTCTCAAAGCTTAAGGTTAGTCATTAAGTTTAGAACTATAATTTTGAATGGGTTTTCCAAACGTTAAATTTTCTAAGTCAATACTAGTCTACTTACAATCCACTACCTTAGCCCGGCATGGCAACATTCGGACGGGACATCTCCTATACCGACTGGCGTAGTTACCTCTGGCTTTGAGATCTGCTGAGCGTGTGCTAACGAGTGAGGGGAGCGGGGGCTTTTTATGCTACGGACCGGAAGTTCGCGCGGACGGGCAGGAGAGCTACGGGGGTCTGGTTGGTGGAGGGCTTGGAGATCAATAGAAGAGTCGGCAGCGCAAAGGCTTTTTGCTTGGCGCATTTGAAGGAACGATTATGGACTGCGTGATAGAGAGAGACCAGTAGAGTTATACTCATTGTTTGGAACGTGAAAAAGGCCTTTAATCATTATGGATTGTTTTCTTATTATACCACGATATTATGCATCGCGATTATTGAAGGACAGATCTCAATAAATTCGGTTATTAACATTGAGAAGCCAGGTTTTACTTTGGGAAATCGATAGCCAGGTCGGTTTGATAGGAATAACTAAGTAAAAACAGAAAAGACGTGTCCGGGAAAATTCGTAAGCTAAGATGTTGCCTAAGCTCCGGTAGTGGTGGTGGCAAAAGATTACGTTAAAAGATTATTATAAAATTAAAGTTTAAAGTACCAGCAAGATGCTAAAACGCATTTAAATAGTTTCAATCATTATTTGCAGCCGCAGACAATTGGTTTTTGGCAGTTGGAAATTTCTCAAAAGTACTCAAGATCGTCACCGTAAATAAACTTGAGAAATATCAAACAAGGTATGTCTGTACCTGAAAATTGAGGTTAAGTACCTTCGTAGAGGAAGCCCCTCCTATCAAACACTAATCTAATATCTTTGGCTTTATGCCTAAGTGAAAATTAAAAGGTAAATACAATTTTTAAAGTTGCGAAAAATGGCGTCTCGTGCGTTACGGGAGTTACGGCATCGGTTTTTGGAGGTTTTTCAAAATGGTGTAGTTCTGGGTGTAGATCTAATTTTCAGGATCTGTTTCCGGGGGAATATAGATGAAGTTCGTGGCTTTTAAGGGCTTCCAAGTTGAAACGATTTGGTCCATTTTTCACGGAGTTATGGTAATCCAAAGGCCGAGGTCTTTTAGCACTGGAGCGCACAAATAAAAAAAAATTGTTCGTTGCCGTAAACCAAATTTTACCCTCAGGTTTTTGATGGTTTGAGTTGAGGTCTCCTCTCAAATCTAGTGAAGAACAGGCCTTCTTTACAAATCCGAAAAGTATTTTTCATGCCATTCAATTGGTATTATTGTAGCATCTGCCCCGGAATCAAGTTCCATGTTGAGCTTAATTCCATTAAGGCAGATAGCCAATATCCATTTGTGGATTTTTAAGGAGTTCACAACTATTACTATTTTATTTGTCATGACAGGAATTGAAAATTCTCTGCAGCCTTGGACAGCCCTACTGTGTTATTTTTCATACAATAATCTTCCTCCGACTCATAATCACTTGCCGAAGCAGACTCAGAATTTTCGGGCTCATTATCTGACTCACTGTCAGTTTCACGCTCAACCCTATGGACTTTCTTTTTATAATTGTATTTCAGTTTGCTTTTGGGCCTAGCCTTAATATTTGAACTCGAACTTGGTTTTGAGTATTCTACAGTTTTGGAAGTTTTACTGCTACTACTTTTACGACATACGGCTTTTAAATGTTCTTGAATATGACAGCGGCCACAAATAAAATCCTTGTATTTACATCGGGTTTTCACGTGCCCGTTTTTTCCGCAACAATAGCAGATTAAGTCTTTGTTGAAGTTGACTTTTGTTTGAGCTCTCTTCGGTTTGTGAGAAACAATTTACACTCTTTGAATGGGAACGAATTACTTCTTGATCGATTTCGGCAGATTCTAAAGACAAAGCTAATGATGTCGTAGCCTTGAAATCCAGATTCTGCTTCAGAAGTTCGCGTTGTAACATTTTGGATTTAACACCGCCTATCAAACGATCCCTAATCATCTCATTATTAATCTCGGTGATCTTATCAAAATCACAAAATTTCGTGAGTAATTTTAACGAAGCAATATACTCGCTAATGCTTTCATCCGACTTCTGAGATCTACGGAAAAATTTTATACGTTCGGATACTACAGAAGGTGAATAGTTTTCACCAAGATATCATACGTCATTGAATTTGGTAAAGCAGGTGAAACAATATTCAGGATTCTGTCGACATTTTATGGCCAACCAAAGCCATTAAAAAATCTATTTGTTCGGCTGCTGGGATTTTCTTTGCTCTGAAATAGTAGCCGATACGATTAGTGTATTTTTCCCAGGTATCGTTTTCTGCGTCGAACTCCGCGTACAAACCGCCAGTTTTCGAAGCCATTGTAAGGTCTTCACTTGAACTACTTGCAGTTGAACTTAAGTTTAAACTTACACTGGTGCTAGCACCCGCTTCTGTATTCAAAACAGCTACTACAGGAGTTTTAATCACTTCACCTGTTTTAGGCATAAGCCTACAGGCACTGACAAATTAAATTACTAAATAATTTAATTACAATTCCATTTAATTTAATAAACTGCAAGCAACTTGAGACTAAACGGATTTTTTGCTTTACAACTAAGGCACCAAACTACCGTAGCCTACCTGGTTTTAAATTCAAGCACCTACAACTTAAACAATTGACTAGGCTTTTAATTGTTTGCCATTTCACTAAACGTTTAAACAAAACAACACAGCAGGCCTATGCGTTCGGCACAGACCAAGTTTCATTGTTTAAAAGCATAAATGCTACAGTGCTAAAATTTAAACACCGGCACACACCAGCCCGAATATGGGCAAAGGCACAATCGGATTTAACATGGTTAATTTAGCAGCGCATTTTTCGAGCCTTCAGGTTCATAGTACTACCTGTGCGGACACGCCAGTGCGTCGCTCTAGAACACTGCCAAGGTAAAATTAACCGTAATAATTCCAATTGCCCATTTCGGTTCTAGTTGATAAGGTACCAAATTTAACTATTATCATTCCGTACACGAAAGTTCCTAAACCCAGTACACTTTTGAAAAAAATTAATTTCTGATAGTTCCACAGAGTACTAATTTTATTTGCCGAAAATGAAAAAATTACTATTTACCACAGATTAAGAGCACTCTCCATGGCTGTAGACCCTATCAAGCTAATAAATTAATTTAAACCTTAGTACTGCCATCTGTGATGTATGAGGGTGGCAGTCATACACTTGTGGGTTCAACTGAGGCATAGTAAGGACTAGGAACAACTATGCTGTAGGCTAACACTTGAAGGACTTTAATCAGTAGTTTACAAGGCTTTATATAAGGTATGTCACATGACATGTGGTCATGTGATACTGGTATGGCAACAACATTGTATCGATAGACTGTAGTTAACAATGCAGATATATTAGGCTGTGAATGGGTTTACATTAGGACTTAAGGATTACCATTGTGGTGCCTCTATGACGACACCACAGGTCGATCCCTACCATTATGCTAGATTTATTCCAAACTTGTCAACCATGTTACAGCCATTGTATCTGCTCTTGCGTAAGGATGTCAGTGCTGGCAGTGGTGTTCTGCTCAAGAAGCAGCATTCCGGTAATGCAGTAATAGTTTAGCTTCAGATGCAAGTTATGTTCACTTTGATGTAAACAAGTCCATACTGGTGCAGTGTGATGTGATGCGTAACCATATGGCATAGGCTCAGTTTTGTCTCATCGTATGCCAGATGGTAGCGAGTGACCAGTAGCATTTGCTTCCCGTACTTTAAATAGTCATGAAAAAAATTATAATTGAATAAAGAGACCTTGGCTTTAATATTTGCAGTGATTTAATCAGTATTCGTACGCAGCCACAGTTTTTCTGATTACTGATCACAAACCATTGTCGTTATTTTTTACGAGAAAAAATCGCTGTCAATTCGTCACCGAGAGTTGTTCGTTGGGCTCTGACGTTAGCAGCTTACGACTATAGCATTGTGTATCGCAAAGGATTGGATAATGCTAATTTATTTATGTATTTAAGTTAGTCGTAGCACCATAAGGCATTAAAATAACATCTAAAATAAAAACACACAACTCCAATACAACTATGTATCAGAGTGGCTGCACTGTATTGGAGTATGCTGAGCAACCAAACCTTTGTTGAATGCAATAAAAACTTGATTTTGCACAGTTTCACTTGTTAAAGCATTCCAGTCACAGATAGTTTTTGGAAAAATAGAACTGGCCAGAACATTTGTTGTGCACTGAAATCTTCTGATTTTCTTAACGTGATCATGCCTCCCAATGTAGTCGGGGGGGGACAAGGTAGTCAACAGGATTCAAAATTGTGTCCCTGTGGAAAATCTTATGTAACATTCCAAGTCGCCGGTCCCTTCTGCGAACACACAAATGCTGCCATCCTAAATTGTTCATCATGCCGGACACGCAGGCACCATAAGTGAATTTATTAAACACCATTCGGGTAGCACGACGCTGCACGCCTTCAAGAGCATCAATTAAAAATTGAGTACCTGGGTCCCAGACTGCACTGCAGTAGTCAAGTCTAGATCTAACCAAAGCATTAAAAACTAATTCTCTGGTGCGTGATGGGAGTGCCATGAAGTACACGGTTCATGAACCTGACTTTGGCGTTTGTGTCGTCACAAAGACTCAAAATATGGTCATTCCATTTCAGCTTGTTAGTAATTTGTACTCCCAGAATAGACAGTTTATCCACTACCTGAAGAGTATCTCCACCCATAGTGTACTCTGGAATAACCACATTTTTATTTCTAGAAACTGATAAAACTTTGGTCGTGTAAACGAGCGCCACCGAAAAACGCCTGTTTTTCAAAAATTCGAAATTTTTTTTCTTGAGGCACTCAAATGCCTCGCCGAGGCAAATCTCGCCGTTTTTGCAATAATGGTCCGATTCTTACAAACTCTTCGACATTCAATAGCCTGTCCAAATACAAGACTCTTGGGGAAGCCCAAATCCGGACTTTCCATCAAGAAGAACCTTTAAACTACGTTTGAAGATCACCTCAAAGCCATCTCAGCGCTCCGTAATCGTGGCCGCCATTATTAAACTCTGTACTTGTGTATTTTTATTTTATCCTTTTTCTTTTAGGGCAAAAAGCCCGAACACACTAGCTTAGTGCATTTTAGGAGGAGCTTCCTCTGCGCAGGTACTGAACCTCGAGGATTTGTACAGACTACAATTTGATGTGTGATATTTTTTATTGTGTTTGTCGGCCGCAATCCATATGAAAAATTTCCACCACGATCAATTTTAAACTTCAAAATTTTAAACGTTAAAACGTTCCCAGTTACTTAATGCGTTATAGCATCCTACTAAGCTAGTTTATTTAACCACATTTATCCTTTTATTATATTCTTTTACCCCCAGAAACGCTACCATGTGCCCAAACGTACTACGACCTGGCATTCTACCGGACACGAATTTTCAGTGTATATATGTTTGTTTCAGTTCTCCTCTAAACCCGACTGAGACCTTTCAAACCTTACTGATAGCTTGATCTACTATTAAAAACCAAAAGATATTTATAAAAGATCTGTTCAAACCCAATCCGAAAGTCGAACTGTGCAAAAACTTCGAATCCTCGATTTCTTGGGGGGG
>JAHWFP010142136.1:291290-302677 GCA_023313725.1 Lithobius niger | reverse complement strand
CCGGATTTTTTCTGCAGATCTTTTTTCCTCAGACTTCTTGTGTCGTCATTTCTTCGTGTTTTTCTTTTTGTTTAACGTTGATCTTGTCACGTACTCCGGTCAATAGACTATAAACCCATTATTTTCACTACTTTTTTGTGTTATTGGTTAACACCTTTTCCATGACACCAAATCTTTTCCGTTAATTTACTAAATATGATTTAGTAAATACTAATCTACCAGCTGGTTCTTGATTTAATTTACAGCGTTGTAAAATGTAATGTTTTATTTCAATATGGATGTGAAACCCATTTCTGTTTCCCTTTGGAACTATTGACAGACTGCTTAAGAACAGATTCAAACTGCTGTCCTTTGGATACCAATACCGACGCTCCAATAGTTAATCTTAGCGGTGTCATTCGGCGATTGTAGTATCGATCTATAAATACTACGAGTTAGCTTGACGTCTCAACCATGGTATAAATCATTTATTAGTGAGAAACGAGCGGTTATTGAGTTATAACCCACGGCTGCTATTATTATTGGCCAGGCTCTCGTATACAAATGGGTCTCGGGCTCGGCCCTCGACCTATTTGCAAACTTGAGCCGGGCCAATAATCACAGCCGTGGGTCGATAACCGCTCGTTTCTCACCAATAACTATTACTTAATTTACGATCCAAAGATTGACGGTTCTAGTCTTTGGTTGGGACAGGCTAACGGTCAAGAACAGGAAAATGGATATGGTTCGCGTCACATTTATTTCGACTTATTATTTCATTCTCTTTATCGTATAAATATGATGTCATGTTCTTCATTCTGCAACTGTTTGTTATTATGACAACATAACTTCACACTCTCTGAAACATGGCTCTTTGACGTGAGTTAGTTTTGAGTTCCGATGACTTTTATTATCTAATTTTTCTCGTTTAAAAAAACTTATATGGTAATTTCTGATCTTTATTTTTCTTTGTTTGCAACTTTTCGTTTGGATACACCCAAACAAATCCTTTTAAGGGCGCGAAATTTGCAAGGAAATAAAACTGGAAAAATTATATCATTTAGGAAAAAACACCGGCAGTTATTGTACGAAATGCTGACAAAGAGTTGATCAGTGAGATCATGAACTGATAAAAGAAAGGTTCGTATCCATTTATTTCCTCTTCGCGATGCATCACGAACCTTCTTATTATGCTGATGCGCAATACGGGGATTTTTTTTTTTTTACTAACGTGCAATACTTCGCTTCCTTCTTTTCTCCCACGTGTTTATCAATCCGTGTAATAACCATTATTTATACCACGGCTGTGACGTCACGCTAACTCAACGCCATGCTAAATTTCCGTAGGTTAAATCCCGTTAACCGTGACCGGAACTGTGCGTCATCGCAAAAAGTGTGGGTTATCAAGTTACCCAACACTTTTGCCGATAACCCACACTTTTGCTGATAACCCACACTTTTGACACTTACGGATCACACGACCGGGAACGCACACACCAACAACCAAATACAGCGTGCAAAAAAGTAACGCAGTAAACACGTACAAAAGGAATTACTAAACTTATCGGAATATCCCGAATGAAATCCTATCCATGCTAACTCTCTCATGTCTGTCCCATAACTAAGCTTATTCACTCCGCGTAACTTCTTCCCTCCCCCCTCCTTCCAAAAACTGAAAAGGAATGACCTTCATTCGTACCGTGCCCGATTACCGTATTTTTTAAACAATTATTCTCATGCTACAAGAGCACAAAATGAATTGCTTACCTTGCCAGAATGTTCCAGCACAATGTCATTCTATCCCAGCTGCCTCTTATCGAAGTTTTTCACTCCGAAAAGCTTCGAGAACACGAGCGAGCTTACTAGCGTGATCTGGCGAAACGATGCGTCTGTCTCTTTCCCACCCACTCCCCCTCCCTCCACAAACTTGACCCAAAGGACTCGTCCGTCTGCCACCCACTCCCCCCTCCATAAATTAAAATGGAATGGCTTTCATTCATAGCAACATACCGATTGATCACCGTATTTCTTGAAGAAATTTTCACAAAACACAGACACGTTTTAATTAAATACGAGTTAGCTTGACGTCTCAACCATGTTATAAATCATTTATTAGTGAGAAACAATCGGTTATTGATTTTTAACCCACGGCTGCGATTATTGGCACGGCTCTCATATGCAAATAGGTCTCGGGCTCTGCCCTCAACCTATTTGCAAACTTGAGCCGGGCCAATAATCACAGCCGTGGGTCGACAACCGCTCGTTTCTCACCAATAACTATCACTTAATTTATGATTTACTCATATGTTTACCGTTTTCTTTTGTTTGTTGACATGTAGTGAGTTGCACTGCAAGACTACGAACGTGGGAGGGCTCGCTTCGGATTTCACACGTTAAAAATAAGGCACACTGGCCACGTTTGAGTTTCGGGGCCAGTCGTGCGCGCGTCAGCCCTGGCCAGCTCGCTTGGGCCCAGAAAACATTATTATGTGTGAAATCCGCCGTCGCGCGTGGGTCAGCCAGGACTGGCACTCAAACATTAAAACGTGCGAAATCAGTATTAGATTCTGGTAATGTTGAATAAGCTTCCATGGAGCCAGGAAGCCAGACCCGCGTCATCTATCCCATTTGCCAAGTTATAACAGGAATGTTGTCGCTTTTATAAGGTTCCTGGTTTTGGTGATGCCATGTTTTCGTAATCAAAAGCTTATTTTTACTTCGTTTGGTCGAAAAGGAGGTTCACGCTTATAATGTAAAAAAAATTTTTTAAAACTTATTTAGAACTCTGTTCTTGTGTAATGTAAAAAACTTGAAAGACTTCAAAGCCATTGCCTGTAAATATACAATCAGTTGGCTCATGATAAATTGCCGTAAAATTATTCTTGCCTAAAAATGCCATTGTCAATGATGACTAGTTTGTTTATGTCTCGTCATGGCATGGCAGTGGGCAGCGGTAAAACGGTCCGTTTACCTCTTGCCAATTTGATATCGACATTAAACGAAGCGCAAAATGTAAACGTAATCGAAGTTTGTTTAGCTTCTGTCTCACTAATAGAGCATGAAATTTGCTTGTGTAAACGGTAGGTCGCCAAGGAATATAGTTATAGTTTCTTTTTGTTACTCTATTTTTCAAGTATTTTGCCACAAACAGGAACAAAAAAATACGGTTTCGTAAACGTGAATTGCTCATTTAATGCGAAAGCGGTGTCGGAACGTTAGACACTGACTGTATCGGTTTACTGTTCAGTACACCGGACATGTTTTTTCTGAAGTTCACCCCAGAATGCAACGCAAATCATCGACTAGACAATGTGTCCGCGGAGGGCCTTGTAGGTAACCAAAATACCCAGACAGACAGGACAAAATGACTGCCGTTATTTCGCATTCCAAGCAGACGTGTGCGCCGCCAAATTAAGAACGGCGGCGGCGTTTTCTTTTTTTTCTTGCAGCGGCGGCGGCGATGGTCGGCGCGCCGGCAGTCAGAAGGCGGCGGCGAATTAAGCACACTTTTCACGGCGGTGGCGGCGTTTACACGTGCTCGTCGTAATAATACATTTATCTGGCGACCTAAGTGTTGACTTTTCATTGTTGAATAAAAGAGCGTTACGAAAAGCGCGAAAAGACTTGTTGAGATGGTGTACTGGTTACTAGAATGCAGTATATGCTTCACACTAAGGCAGCTAAGTGTGGCAAAACCACACAAATTGTAAAAACACTTGTTAGAAAAGTGTTTCGTTGTACCATCGTTAGGCTACTCTAATTACAATTAATCTTTCACCCAAAAATTAAAAAAAAAATTAAATTAGTTTTGATCTGCCTACCTACAAACTGACTACGTTTCTCAATATTTATTTCCATGACTAAAAATAATAAGTGTTAAAAATTATTTAATTTAAAATAAACGAGTCATCGACAGCATTAAGTTTGTTTGCTACATTCATTGGTACACTGGTACGTAACTTTAAAAAATAGCGTACTTCCATATAATTTTGTTCTTACAGATTCATGTTCACATCATTTTACACTACAAGCAAAACCAAAATAATATACATTTCCATTCAATTAAATGTTTTTTTTTTTAATCTTCGTTAAAAACGTCTAAACACCGTTTAATAGTAAATTCCGGTGTTCATCTGAAGGTTGAAGAATACTACGTTATTTCTAGTATATGATTTTCGCTGTTTGGCTTGTTTTCCTTGCCTTTATGTTATTTACAGTTATTTGTGTATTTTAGTTGTAGATTTAAGTTCGAAAATCAATAGAAGTGGGCAAGGCTTTTTTAGGGATTGACTGGCAAAGATAATTACTAACCCGACATCGTGACCTTGATATAGTTCTACTACAGGGAATAATGTTCTAATAAACTATACGTGGAAATCAAAGACGTGATATGACATGAAGACACACCAAATTTTGAACATTCGTTTGAATATCCTACGTTTGCTGCGCTGCAATGATTTGTGTGTGTCGAACACGCAACTACGACAGGATAGACAAATTCCCAGAGGTATTTAACGTTGACTGCGGGAACCTTCTTTAATTCAACATTTAATTTAACGAATGGTTTATAACCAGCGCTTTTAAAATTCCTGTTATCGGCGCAGCTGTACTCACATCATACTATGCAACAATAAGCTCATAGACAAATATGAGAAATATTACCATAATGCTGCTTACCTTTGGCAAAAAAACCGGTAGCCTATTGTGTGTGAGCCAGTCGTCCAGCAGTCAGAGCAGACTAGCGCTCTTTGAACTAGCGGAATAAACTTTTTCGCGATCGTTTGACAAGGTTGCTAGGCAACAAAAAGTAGCGTATAAGTGAATCAGGGGAATTCGCAAGTTCCCTCCCATCCCAAGCTTCTCATAACAAATGACTTCGTTTTATTTGTTGCGCTATGTATGTAGTTCAGTGTCTAGCTGGCCCTTCTTTTGACCTTTGACGATTCCTTACTCGGCGGCGGCGGCGGCGGCGAGCCGCCAAAGTTTGCCCTCCAGTGGCGGCGTATGTGGCGAGTCACTAATTCCCGGCGGCGGCGGCGTGGCGCGGCGGCGCACACCTCTGATTCCAAGTCGAGGAAACAAAGCCTCTCCTGTGCAACGTGCCGCGATGGTACAAATAGTCGATAATAAAATAATGTGACCGCAGATTCAAGGCAAAACGTGAAGCGCATAGGCTACCAGAGATGCAAGAGAACAGATGTTTTAACTATTATTAACCTAATGGGTTACGGTAATCGAATGATAATGATTATCGATGAAAAAAAAAAAAAGATTCCTTGTTTTTTAGGCCAATATTTTATATTAAATGTTGAGCTCCATTTCAAAATTTGGAATGGTATAGTAAATCTCAAGTGGGCTTACGTCTTACACTATATAAACCACGTTTCAAAGCATTCGGTGTGGTTTAGGAAGGAATGTTTTTATCTGCAAATTATTACAAACTTTAAGTACAAACTAAAACTGTGGACTGTTTCAAACTGAATATGCAATACTGCTACGACACCAAACTGCTGAAATTACTCTATATCACACCAAACATTGGTAACCAACATGCAAAAGACACTGTGGCATTACCCCTGTACACGACTACTCCACTGTGCACTAACTGTTTACACTCTAGGAACACGCTACTACAGCTCTATCACACTCTAAAACAGAACTTACCTCCGAAGGTAAGCCACAAAACATGTTACGCACAGAACTTACAATGAACAGAATTGTAGTATGTGAGTGCCACTAAGGATATAGCGTCCGACAAGCATGGAACCACACTGCAGTTAGTAGAACTGAGGCAAACGCACGGACGACGATCACAACTGCATCTCCACAAGAACCTTATTGATGACCATTGCGAACAACACTGTGCTGAGACAGCTGCCCTGCGGCAGCCCTCAATCTGAGACAGCAAAAGAGGACCAGTATCCATTAATTCTGGTGACAAACTTCCTGTTCCCGGGGAGAGCCAGAATGTCATTCGAGCACTTACTGCCATAGCAGCCAACAAGACGTGAACCCATTCTGTGGCCACAGTGTCGTAATCGACGCTGTTACAGCCACAACAGATTTTCCATTAGCCCAGGCCTCGTGAATCCCCGTCAAGAGGAAAACAACAGCATACTGGGCACTCCCGTCTGTCCTGTAACCAAATTGTATAGGCGAAAAATTCTGGTTGCTCTCTAGAAGCCAGCACAACCACCTCACGAGCATCCACTCATACACCTTACGTGCACAGGATAGTAATACAATCGGTCTGTTAATCTACAGGTTAGTATACCGGCTAGCATGCTTGCCTACAGGCACTAAAACCGTGTACAGCCAAGTGGGAAGAACTACTCCGTCACCAAGAAGAGTCTGCAAGAAAGCGAGGGATCCTTACTGGGCTTCGCTGTCAAGAGTGGCAAGGAACGTGTATGTTATACCATCTATGCCTGCAGCACTCCAATCTATGCACTTGTCTACGGCAGGCCGAAGTTCAGCGTCTATGAACAGAGTCGGTAGCTTCACAGCAGCAATAATGCGGCTGCTGCATGGGAGGCAGCACACGCGGTAGTGCATAAACACTGGCAAATCGAGTCTGAAAGGCATCAGCCATTGCCCCGCCCCGCAGAACATTCTTATCAGAATCAAAAACCCAGGTCGTTGTTGTCCTCCGATATTGCTGGCAGAGCGCTCTCCAGGCCTCTGAGACAGAGTTAGTGCTCGCAATTGCAGAGCAAACACGGCTGCCATACTGAGCCTTTTCTGATCGAATGATAAAAGCAGTCTCGCTGACAATTGCCCTGTAGCTAAGCCATAGGAAACCGGACGGGAAACGACGCCACTCCCTGTACGCATGCCACCTGTCACGCACAGCTACCGTGCATAGCTGAGTCCACCACACAGTATTGGCACTGGCCTTCGGCCTTTAAAGATGGCTAAGGTTCGTGTAGCATACTTCCACTGAGACCATCAAGGGCGAAAGGAGCCAGAGCCTTCTGCTGGTCGCAATCGTCTCACAACACACCGCTGGGGAACGCATCGTAGCGGGCGCAGGATGATCGGAAAGTTATAGCTGCCCCTCTGGTCATCATCAGAAACGTCGAAACTGAAGGCATCAGCGATGCTAGATGAGCAGAGCCACCTTGCAAAATTTGGTGTCCATTCTGAACGACGGTGAAGTCAAAGTCCGCTAGAGCCTGGACAAGCTGGCGACGTCGTGTATCGCACCAAACCGAACTGCACTCGATGTGGTGCGCGTTAAGTCACCTGCTATGATGCACGGTGAGGAAAACTGTTGGAGTCACAGCGAACATGCTCGCTTCCACAGACCAGTCTTTGCATTCAGGACAACAATAGACACCCATTGACCATCAATCCAGACCTTGATACTGCATGCGTCAATTCCTTCACAACTGTTATGAACCAGTTTCAGGTACGGGACCTTCCACTTAACGAAAATAGTAACTCGTGACCACAGACTAGAAGTAATACAATCTACTTCAGTAACTGACACCATCAGTACCTTCCTAAACCACCGAACCGAGCGAACAGAATGCACCACTGTTAGAGACAGTTTGGCTCCAAACTTAACGTCGCGCGTGCGCAGTAACGTTGCGTCAGCCGTTTAGTACCTTCCGAAATTGCAATCACTGCTCAGCAAAATCAACAAGCCCAACAGAGCACTCGTTACGTCATACCTTTAACGTGACCAGACATGGCTAGTTGACTGGACCAGGCTACGATAATGGAAATAACCAGGCGCGAGCAATGCAAAATTGCGAACTATATCGGGAAGGTGGTTGCGGGTGATTGCCAGTGGTGGAGCTTTTGAGCATGCGCTAGGTACGTAATCAGATTCATTGCTAACGATGGTTGACGTAGGAAAGCCACATCAATACGGCTTTAGTAGGGAATGAGCTGAACTGTCACCAACAGTGGTGTATTTGATTCGTTCTGTTCGGTGCTTTAGGAAGGTACTGATTGCTGCTTGTCCTGCTTCAGGAACTGCGCTTGTCCTGCCTCCTGTACTCCAAAAATATCTACATGTTTCATTAAACTTTTTACCTCCCCTTCTTTATTTGCCAAACCCCTGGCGTTTCATGACCCGATGGAGTATTGGCTGGAGAAAGCACAGATCTGCAAACCCTAGTCTGCCCCTGCATCCGCCTCAGAACCTAACACAGGGTCCATGCTCATACTAGACTGTTTTCGCTGTTGGCTTAATTTCCAATTTTCCTTAGTATTATTTCCAGCGATTTATGTCTATTTATTTCTCCTTTATTGAGCCTTGTGAGTGTATGATTTGTCTTCCCTATCCATTTCTATGGCCGAGTGAATTTCGGTCGAATGGAGCCCTGGTCACGGTTGTGGCCTTAATAACAGGTTCAGTGAGTTATCTTTATGCCAGTTGAGGATGTGGCCATAGCGACTAAGGCGCTATGCAAGTGATCTGGGGGCGAACTGGGTAGCTGGTTCGAATCTGGGTCATGCCACTCCGACGAAACGTAAGTGCGTAAAGGTGGCTTACTGAACTACGTTATTTCTTGTGTATGATTTTCGCTGTTGGCTTAATTTCCAATTTTCCTTTCCATACTAGACTCGGCATGCTTACCAACATCTACGTATACATCTCTCTCACCGCCTGCAATTGCACTACTGCCTATCACGACTTCACTGCTAAACTATTAAAGCGATACCACCACTAGAGACAATAACTCCAGAGACAATTAACAACAACAATCAAAAAAACACTCCTCATATTCACGGACCTCAAAATTTCAGAGCAAACAGCGGAGCAACAATGCAAGCATAGGTGGAACAACAATGCTAGTGAACCAACAATTCACGTGTGATTTACGTTTTTTATTGTTTGCTTTTGTCCGCTTTCCGCAGTATTAAAATGGACGACGGATGTCACCAGCGACCAATTGCATGGATCGCTCAACGAAAAGAAAGCAGGAAAAGGGACGGGTAATAGTCGACAGTTGGTTGAGTCAAGCTCCGATGATTTAAATGACGAAATTCAGTGTTGTGTGTTGTTTTAACATTGTCTTAGTGCAACAAAGCCACTGAGCCATGGCGTAGACTGAAAAAAAAAACACCATTGCACGTCTGTTACTCGTGAACGAAACGTATAGCATTTTGCCAATAAAAAAGGTGACAGTGGTAATGGACTGCTGAATCACTAACCACTAAATTAGAAAATATAATCTTTTTAAAAATTGGTGGAAATGTAAATTAAGTTACTTAATATGACAAGCTGAAAAAATGATTCACACCTAAAGTCCAAACCTAACAACCACCATTTAATTAGTGATTATTCGTTTTTAATGTTTCATTTAAAAATGCCAAATCTTCGACTACAAGGATAAACTACAATTGGCCTACTAAATACATGCATTTTTAGCGAGAAATAATTATTCCCGTTGCCTTTTGGGCAAGGGTACCCATCCCCCCCCCCCCCCAACACACACAAAGACTATGAGGAGTCCCCCAATTTTGTTCACCCACCCTCTTCCAACTTTAGAAAAAGTTTTGTATTTCATATCATGACTATAGGGCAGTGACATAACGTAGTATTATTGTGTATAACTCTATGGCGGAATCAGTAACTGGGTTAGCTGCAAGGTGTACTGGAGGGCGAAAAGAAGGTCGTCTTACTGAAGCCAATGCTATTAGACTGGATTTCTTAATCCTATAACGCGCGATTTTTGTTGTTGGAGAAATCAACGTTTTTTTTTTAAGTCTAAGAAATCCGTTCTCAAAGCACTGTCTTGACTAGAAGGGTCGTTGTTTTCCTTTACATTTTAATCTAGTGCACCTTGTAGCTATTACCTCCAGATGCTATCTCGTAGCCAATATGACGTCACTTGACGCTGCTCTATTTGGACGTCAACTAATCATGTTATGAAATATATCATTTTTTTTAATTCGGAAGGGCGGGAGGAAACTTCGTCCCATCCCCACCCCCATTCTCCATCCCCCCCCCCCCAAAAAAAAACGTCGTTAAAACAATAGGCCAGTCAGCCATTACTTTTTTTGTTGGGGTGGGGGAAATTCACCCCTCCCCTCCCCCAAAAAAAAATGGCAACGGAGGTGATCCTCAGATTCCCCCCTGTGGGCACCACTGTGTTTGGGCAACGAAAATAGGTTTTTATTTATATTTAAAATAGTGGTGGAGTCTGCTAGCAGATAACTGATCCCAAAAGTGAATACAGTAATGTCAGATTGCATAAAGTAAATTGTGCGGAGTTTCTCTCAATAGTTGTTCTTTGGCGTCATTAGGGGGAAAAAAAAGCAGAATGGGAATACATAATTGTTAGGCACGTTATTCTCCGCTTAAAGATACTAGGAAAAACTAATTAGGGAATTTAACACAGAGATGAAACTGAGAGCAGGTTAAGGGGGAAAGAAGAATAGTGCCTACTAAACACAATCACGAAGAATTCCCGTAGACCCTAAACTTGAGAATAATATTTTCTTGGAGGTACCATGAAGGTTGGAAACTCACTAAAAAGAAGCATTCGGTCTTACAGCTAGTCTGACGTAATTAAACCCGGCAATAAAATGAAATACTAAAAGGAAAGAGAAATGTCTGTAACTAATTCCTTTTATTAGGTTACGGATTGTTAACTCCTGGTCTGTTGTTTCTTGTGGTGTGAAGAAGGACTCGTAACGTGCACGTCAGCTGTTGGAAAGTTGCCAGAAATAGTTCTCTTCCCCCACTTACTTTATTTCTTTTTTCCGAAAAAAAAAGCAAAAAAAAAAAAAATGGAGGCTACTCTACTTCCGCTCTTGTCTACATTCGTATCTTCCTGCCAACAAGCCATTGGAAAAACAGTCCAACTCATCACAGCCTCACAGATTCCGAACCTTTTTTTTTTCGTTTAAATCAGACGCGTCGGTGAAATTTTTAGCCATTCTAGATTTTCATTTGCGAAACTTCGCCTCTTTAGAAAAAACCCTAAAAAATGGAAGCTGTATTTTGTCCGTTTTTCTTGTCTGTACGGGATCATTTGCCCTATCAAAAACTTACAAAACTAGCTTAAAGGGGGGTTGCCACTAACTACAAGTGTACAGCATGTACCGCCATCAAGTTCTCTCCAGTGTTTGCTCGCAATAAGCAGAAAAATGCACAAAGCAATATTTTTTAACACATCAAACAAGCCACGTGCCTCCTTAATGATTTAGTCGACATTTGGTATGTCCTCGTGCACCTGGAAGCAAGCTATAAAGATTAACGATATTGCTGCCACTACATGGCGCTAAACGGGACGAAAAGCCAATGAGCTCGAAATTGGTTAACTAAATACAGATGCAAACCTACTTACGTTGCCTTTTGGACTTATATGTCACACTGCCTGAGCGGGAAATCGAACCCACGACCTCTGAAACCAAAGGCCAAGGTCCTACCGCTGAGCCAGACTGAC
>JAHWFP010142136.1:275101-290890 GCA_023313725.1 Lithobius niger | reverse complement strand
AGTCCAAAAGGCAACGTAAATAGGTTTGTATCTGTATTTAGTTAACTATATGGCGCCACAGTAGAGTATAAAGAAAATACCGTGGCGCCATCTAGTGGCAGCAATATCGTTAATTTTAACATCTTGCTCCCAGGTACACGAGAACGTACCACATTTTTACCTAATAATTTCGGAGGCACGTGGCTTGTTTGATGTGTTAAAAGATAGGGCTTTGTGCATTTCGTTGCTTGTTGAGAGCTAACACTAGAGAGAACTGGATGGCGCCACATGCTGCACACTTTCATTTGGTGGCAACCCCCCTTTAAGCAATCTTAAGCAACGAGGATTGTTTTTACTCCCCGGTAATATGAGAAAGTAAACGTAATTTTGTGTTTGAAATGTGTACGTGTGTGTGTGAGCGTCTTTTTGCACTTCGGTGATAACTGTTGAATGACCCACGCCTGACAAGAGACGGTCATTATCCATTAGGTTGCAGAGATTCTTTAGTGACACGACTTTGCTTTAGGCTGGCAATTAGGATAAAATGAAGCCATCAAACAAGCTCCACCCTCACTCACTTACCAGCCATGACGCACGCAAACTGACATTTAACAGAGAAACGGTAACAGATAAATCAATAACAGAATGGCTTGAAACATCCATGTAATTAAGCTTTGAGCGTAACAAAACGCTGGGTGGTTTTAATAAGCTTATTTACACGTTCTTTCAAGTTACCGTCATCTACCGTCCGGGTATCATGGCAAAGCAACCTTGCATCCTTAAGATGGTGGGAAATCAGTATTAGGAATAGGTACAGTACAAGTTAGTTGTACAAGGGCGCATGCAGGGTAGATTCTTCTACCCTGGGCGCATGGCTCTGGGCCGCTTATGCCCTCAATAAAATCTGAAATATGAATTACTGACGAGCATTCTGATTTTATTTTATTCAAGGAGCTGTGGCCCGCAGCCATGCGCCCCTACCGTAGTACAAATATCTGGGAACTACCGTACACGTGTACTACCCGCTGACACATTCTACTTCAGAGCATACATATCAACCCGAAAACCACACAGCTGAGGAACGAGATGGAACAGGAGAAAGAACCTAGACTATAACCCTGCAGCCCGATTCCTTGACAAACACCGCCACTGGTGTTAAGCATTCTGGTTGTCGTTGTTAACAAATACTCTTAGGCAGCATAAAACGTTTTATCTGGATATCGCCGCCAAGTTGACGAGATTTTAACTGTTGTCAGAGCTTAATTGTCGTCAGGTGCAAAAAGGTGGCGTTGTAATCAAAGGTAATTCATGGGTTAAGTAAGTGTAGAACGGCTGTATGGAATTTAACGGGGAGTGCATGACTCTGGGTCCAGGCTCCCCAAAAATAAACAAATCAATCAATCAAGGTGGCGTTGTGGGGCTGATAACCCATTTTGGGTTCGTGCTCGCTAAAAAAACAAACAACAAACGAGGGTGCTTACTAGCAGACTGTGTCTTTAACTGTAACAAAATTATAGCTGAAAATCTAATGAAAATTCCCCAAGCGGCAATCAGTTGTTTTGGGTCCAGTAATGAAGAAAACCTCAACATTATAGTCTGAGAAAGTGTCCTTTATGGAGAAAAAGTACCCTCAATAACGTTGAATTTGCGTTACTGGGTAGCTAGCTAGCTAAGTAAATACAGATGCAAACCTATTTACGTTACCTTTTGAACTTATATGGCAGATTGCCTGAGCAGGGAATTGAACCCACTACCTTTGAGGCCAAAGGCGTAATTCCTACCGCTAAACTATACTGACACAGCGATATTAATGTGGCTCAGCGGTAGGACATACACTTTTGGTTTCGAAGGCCGTGGTTCAATACCCCGCTCAGGCAGTGGTTCAATACCCCGCTCAGGCAGTCTGACATATAATTCCAAACAGCAACGTAAATAGGTTTGCACCCTTATTGCGTCCTGGCTTTTCATCCTGTTTAGCTAGCTTAGGACACAGCTACCCTGTTAATTCTTACAGAGTATTAAGACACGTGTACAGCTCGTTAACACAAATAAACTTTCCTGTAAGGTTTCAGATACTACAGTGTTGTTGTACTGTTTAGTTCACGTGAAACCTTGCTGCTGTATCCAACCATATGCACGTAAATACAATTAAAGCGACATATTCGACTATTTTCTCGGCTATAAATTTCAGTCTTCTTCAGACACGTCGTCTACTTTCCGTTCATCAACCTTCTGATGATACGTATAATCATTTTTCAAGATTTTCAAGCACTTTTCCAGTCTTGGAATTTCATTATTACTCTCAGGGATATTTCCAGATTTTCAAGGAGTCACACGAACCCTGAATTACCTGCAGAGCTGTGCTAATCACACTAAGACGATTATTAGTAAAGGCTTAAGGTATGACCTCGGTATCCCATGTTAAAGCCGAAATTTTGATGCTTATAATTTCTCCGCTGCCGTTTAATAGTTTCCACTGAAATTTAATATATAAGATTTGTTGGACTTGGTGAACACGTGTAACAACTTTTATTAATTTCCGGTTGGTCACTTTGGAGATGTGGACTTGAGCTGGAATCCTGAGTTTAATTTTTGGCTTTGACTTCATTTTACTTCTTATTTGGACACATTTATACAATGGTCTCTACAGACTAAACCATTTGTCTTAGATAGCTGGTTCTTAGCTCATTTGAAAGATCTACTTCCGGAGATGTGCCCTTTATAGAAATAGAAATTTCAATTGGTCGTCCCGTTCCGGACCTACGATCCGTTTTATTGTTTTACATTGTTTTAAACATTGTTTTTATGCAACAATGCCAATCAGCAAACGCCAGACCAAGGCATAGAATGAAGATTAAGCAAATGCTAACAATACTGGTAAGATAACAATTCACCCGAACGTGAAGAATAAGCATTATCCTTTTTATGAAATGATTTATTAACACTGTCGATAGCCAGTGTTAGTAAGGGTCGACCTAGGACCTCTGTGTTAGACTCTCAACTTTGAGAGCTTATAACTCCGTCAACAATAAACATATTTAAACCAAATTTGGAATCTGCCTAGAGTCCAAAAATTGTCAATGTAATTCTAGCCAAACCGGAAATACAGAGAAGGGCCAAATAGACAACTTCTTGTTCTTGTTCTGGTGATGTACCTTTTGTCTGTCCTCTCTGCAGGTCCAACTATTTGTCCTATAAAGCTGGTTCTTAGCTCATTTTACAGGTATTGCTCCGTAGATGTGCCCTTTCCATAAGGCCTTTTCTAATTGGTCAAGTGGTTCAGGGGTTACTGAGCTCTAAACGACGAGATTGGTTGTTTTACATTGTTTTAAACATTGTTATTATGCAACAATGCCAATTAGGAAACACCAGCTGCAAGACGTAGACTGATGATTAAAGGATTGTTTCTATTGTTAACACTGGTGATAGCCAGGTTAGTAAGGGTTAGCCTACGTTCTCTGTGTGAAACTCTCAGCTTTGACCGTCAACTGCATTGTTTTACAGTTAAGCTGCAATTCTAAAAGTAACACGAATTAATAAACAAAAACGGAACGTTAAATGTTTAGAGTAAGGCTCTAAAAGTCAAAACCTAGAAGGAACACGGACAAGCTTTGACAGTCAGGGTCTAGGTGTAAAATTTTGTCAGTAAGAGGCTGGTAAGCATTAGACCCTTACTACCCGGTGGCCAGGAAAAATACATTTTGACGAAAAACTGGACATCCTCCTACAAAGACCCATGTGATAATCCAGTGGTAGTAGGTATACGTTTCCTGCTTTGCTTGAAATTTGAAAATTGACAATTATTTTTTGAAAATAGAAAATTGAAAATTATTTTTTGAAAATTGAAAATTGAAAATTATTTTTCGATTTAGTAACATGACAGCATATTCGCAGCAGAAAGCATTATTGCTTATCCTCTACCATAAATCGCCGAAATATAATAAAAAAAATTCTAAAGCATCAAAAGGCAAAATGCCAAACTTCACAAGAAAATTGTGTTTTAAAGTTCCTTAACAATATCCTAAGAACAAAGAAAACCTGCCTAAACCGTTCATACACGTTCTGTCCAAATAGACTAGAACTAAGCTAACCACTGGGAAGTAAGGGTCTAATGCTTACCAGCCTCTTACTGACAAAATTTTACACCTAGACCCTGACTGTCAAAGCTTGTCCGTGTTCCTTCTAGGTTTTGACTTTTAGAACCTTACTCTAAACATTTAAAGTCCCGTTTTTGTTTATTAATATCACTTTCACATCACTCTCCCGTGTTAAAGATAAAATATCCGTTGCCCATTTGGCTTGCCGTCCTATGTTACAAATAACGGACAAAGCCGTCCGTTGTCAGCCTATGTCCGTTGCCGTCCTATGTCAGCTGCGGACAAACCCACTTCCAAAAGAAGGACTTACACTGAATGAGCAGGCGAAAGCGAGCGAAATTCAGTGGATTTGCAACGAGTACAGAAAACCAACTTGGATGTCAAAGTATCACGAATTAGAAAACAAAAACGAGCTCGTTTGATTTTAAGGTAAGGTTTCACATACCACAGTGTTCCTGTACTGTTTAGTCCAAGTGTAACCTTACTGCTGTATTCAACCTTTAGACACGTAAATAAAATTAAAACCATATCCCAACTCCCAAAATTGTTTTTAAGAATAATATAGTGTAGAATGTAGGCTACACATCGCCTATTTTCGGGGCAAAATTTTTCAGCATTATTCAAGCCAAGTCGTCTCCTTTCCATTCATCGTATTGATAGATACACCACTTTTCAAGATTTCATATTCGAGACATCAGGACTGGTATTTCATTTTTATTTTCAACGACATTTTCAGGTTTTCAAGGAGTCGCACGAACCCTGAATTACTTAATCTGTAGGTCTGTACCAAGCACACTAAAAGTATGGTTTTTACAATTTTTCAACGATGTCGTTTAGCCAAGTAGAATGAGCCAATCAGACCTATCGTGTTTTAAAGGGAAAACTCCAAAAACATGTTAATACAGCAGTAAGGTTTCACGTGGAATAAACAGTACAGGAACACTGTGGTATGTGAAACCTTACAGGAGAGTTTATGTGAATTACTTTGCTGTTTTGACTTCGTATCAGTTAAACCATACCTTAAACATCAAACGAGCTCGTTTTTGTTTTCTAATTTTTTTAAAACATTCTAGCGATGTCGTTTAGCCAAGTAGAATGCACCAATCATTAGCTGAGCTATCGTGTGAAAAGTAAAAATGGTAAAAACATTTGACTTACAGCTGCAGTAGGGTTTCACGTAGACTAAACAGTACAGCAACACTGCAGTATCTGAAAGCTTACGGGAAAGTTTATTTGTGTCCCTTTGGTGTTTTGACTTCGTGTCAGTTAAACTTTACCTTAAGCATCAAACAGCTAACCAACAAATGTAAACTTTATACACTTGCCGTCTCAACGCGTGGCGAAAAGCAGATATAGCTCGAAAACGAGAGAGAGCGGGAGTGGTAGCAGAGTGAAGGGGCATACCAAGAGCCAGTCACAGATAATCTCCGTAACTTTGCCAGAAAACTTTGCCAGAAAAGACTGGCGTAAGGCAAAAAGCAGAGGAAAGCTCAACAGAAAGTGGTCAACAGTGTCTACGGCACTACATTTTTAGGGAGAAGGACCACCTCAACCGATTAACCTTTCGCATGGCATACAATGTTACCTTCCCCGAACCCATGCATATCTACTTCGTTCTGGTGAGCCGAGCCTCCTTGTTGCGCCATTGTTGCGGTCAACCGTCTCTTGTTCTACTAGCGGTTGCGCCACTTATCGTTCGAATGGTGAAGTTGGATGTGGTGGAATAATGTTTTTGGTTAAAGACTCCTGCCCCCCAAAACCATGCTTCTTACAGGAGATTGCTGGTTTGGACTGCGTCTCAATTCAGATCTAGGGTGGTGCTTTTGGGATTTCTTTTGCAATGGTGTACTCGTCTTCAGTGTCTTCGCAAGATGGATGGTTAGGGTGGTTGGCATCCCTACCAGTCCCACACATAATATGTGGAGATCGGAAACGGAAAAGGAAATTTAATTGCCTCTTCTCTAACAGATTACAATTTAGTGATTCTTAATGATCAAACTTCGATATTTTCTCGTTGGCACAGTGCATGTTATGAGGCATCCATCTTGGACTTAGCCATATGTTCCAGCTCCCTGTCGGCAATGCTTTACACTGAATATTTTACTAATACAGTTTTGCTGCGTAGATAGATTCAACCTTCACAACAGAAGAATTGTTGTCAGCCCTAAATAGATGTAAGGACGGCTCACCGTTACTTGATGGTATCGCTTATCAGGTAATTGGATCAGCCAGTTGTGACCTGAAGATGGACTTGTTGTGTTTCTAAAACGAACTTTGGAAGCGTGGGAAAATTCCAGAAGTGTGGAAGAAAGCGATGATTGTCCCAGTTACCAGGGTTTAGCGGAACAACACAAAACTGGATGGATACAGACCAACTGCCTTGCTTTCTTGTACTTCTTAACTATTGGAAAGAATGTTGGGTAATAGGCTCTCATGGTTTTTGGAAAGCAAGAACCTTCTGCATCCAGCCCAATTTGGTTTCCGGGGAAGAATTAGTACCCAGGATGTGGTCCATCTCCTCAAATTTGGAATCAAGGAAGCATGGGCCTTGGGGCAAGTATCGATTGCAGTATTTTTGGCTATCAAGGTAGCTTATGACTGACTCAGCTTGGAGCATTGTGGCCTGCCCTGGCTAGCTTTGGCTTCAGTGGGCCTGTAGTGAACGTCTACAAGATTTGCTGTCCAACAGACGTTTTTGTACAAGAGCTGGATCCTATCACTCTGGCTTTCCTTCCACAAGTCGTGGTTTGCCACAGGGCATCGCTTTGAGCCCTATTTTGTTCGCAATTCTTCTGGACTGTGTTTTGCAGAACATGGATCCATTGTGGAATATCGCCGCCTTTGCGGATGATATAGCCATTTGGTTGGCGAGCCCGTCGGTGCAGAGAATCCAAGAAGCTCTCTAGTCTGCAATGTCTGAGATGAAATCTTTGCTTCAGGATTTGGGTCTGGAATTAGCCCCATAGAAATCATCAATTGTTGTCGTCAGTAAGTGTCAGCTTCAACCGGCCACCTTGAAAATTGCAAGTTCACTAGTAACCAGTGTGCAGGATGCCTAAGTACTTAGGAATTTGGCTTAGTACTCTGGACTGGACAAGAGTCGTGCGTAAGCTTAAGGCAAGGATTATCATGCGTTTAGGAGGTGTGTCATGGGGAGCTAGAGACGTCTCCTTTGAAACGTAGTTAAATCTTACATTCTTTTGTTGGTTGATTATCATCTTCCATTAGTGGCGTTTGGCCTAGAGAAGCACTTAAATAATGCAGGGTTCCCACCAAAATACTGAACTCAATTTCCCTGAGTTTTCCAGAGTAGATCAGGTCATTTTCCAGGCTATTTACCATAATTTTAGGAAGGAATTTTCTTTTCACATTTTACCAGTTTTGCGTTAAAAAGACTGAAGCTTTTAGATGGAAAATACATTATTTAAAAATCTTAATTTTTTCCCTGAGTTTTCTAGGTTTTTTTTTTGTAGAAAATCTTCAAATTCCCTGAGTGTTCCAGGTTTTCCAGGCTGGTGGGAACCCTGTAATGTTCAAGTTAGCTTAAACGTCTGTATGTGGCAGATTGTTGGATCTCCGGTACGTACGGCTGTTTCGGTCCGGGGTCCACCTTTGAAATTGTGAGTACAGAGTGCTTTGTCATTTATTTGTTTGAGGAACTTTTGTCTTCCAGCAAGTGTCCCAGAGTTAAAATTGTTGACAGGACACTCAGCATCTTTCGGTAAGGGTGCTGTCCTACGTAGTTGTTTCGGCTTCTATTGTTGCAGCTGCTAAGAAAACATGTGTTTTAAATTCAAATGTGAAATTGGCATACGTGCCAATACTCCCATGGATTCTAGCTGAGGTGTCTAAGTGGTCGAAATATCATCATGTGTTCAGAAAAATTCCTTCGAGCATCAACCAACTGAAAGTCATCTTGAAGTTTTTTGTGATTTCTAATTTATCGGTAATGGTCCTAGTACTGCTGATATTTGGATTCCGGACTTCAAGTTATGTTTCTCGCACTACCTGTTATGCCCAACACGATGCTTGCGGAACTTGCGGCAATTTCTTTGGCCGTCGATCATGGAACAGCTTTGAATACTCCGTCGGTGGTAATCTCCACTACACGGACTCACGGCCAGTCTTGCAGTTTTTGCACTTCGAACTTTGTAGCCAGTGTTGAGTGCTGGGCTACTCGAATGTGATTGGTAATTTGATTGGGGATGATTTATCCAGGAGGAATTTACTTGTACTCCGGTGTCCTGTGTTCAGTAAGTTCAGGAGATAGTTCTGAGCCTTCAGTGGGAGGAGTTGTGGTCTGCTGAAACTAAGGGTAGGCATCTATTCAATTTGCACCCCTCGATCACGATTCTAAGGGAGTTGGACGAGACGTCGAAGGCAGCAGTTTCTCTTATTTCTGTGCTTAGGCTTCGTTTAGTACCAATGAACAGTTTTGAGTTTTGTTTTGGCAACAGTGACTCGCCTAGGTGCATGTGTGGGGCTGAGGAAGGAACAGTGAAACATTTTTGTGTGAAGTGTATCCTGTTTGATCCTGTGCCGATCGTTTAATATGTGGTTCCAGTACTGTATGTTTGTTGGAGCTGTTGGGAATATACCTCCACACAGCAACTTTTTAATTATAAAAACTTTCGGGCAGTTGTGGTATTCTGTTCCTCTTTGGGCAGGTTCCTGTTAAATGTTAATTGAGTTTTGTTGTTATATTTAAGGTTTAAGGTTGTCGGGCTGGTGACCCAGTAGAGTTAAGCTCGCTAATAAAATAAAATAAAATCTATCCTGAAGCTCCGTAATAAATCAAGTTTTAATTCAATCCAATTCTGTCCTGTATTGGTATTGTTGATGGTCCTTTATTGCTTTTTTTTTTAATGTCCTTAAAAACACAACTCGGCTCAATGTCCTTGTCTCCTCCCGTTGTTTTTTGTCTGAATTCTCGTGCACTCTCGAACTCTAATAAGCGCTATCTGCCGGTCGTGCTAATGACCAAGCGATGTCTGTATTAATTTGTTCCTGTCAACAGTTACGACGTGTTCTAGGTTGATTGATTGATTGTAGATTTAGTAGCATGAGGTAACCATAACTTGTTTTCTGCCTCACCAAAACAACAACATAAATAGCATAAAAAAGGAATATAAAAACCTGACTACCACGTGACATGTTCCAAACATCCATAACATCCAATGGGCAACTTCATCTCATCACAGTCCCATAGGTTCCGAAGTATTTCTTTTTTTTTTGTCAGAGACTTCAAAGAATTCTCGCGATTTTACACTATTATTAACGAAACTTGGCCTCTCAAAAACGTATAAACAACATAAATTTAAATAAATACAATACCTGCTTATGGTAAAAAATCATAAGCTAACGGCTCATAGTGGGTAACGGTGATTGGGCCAGGTAAAGTAGCAGTTGAAGAACGGAGGACACAGTCACTAAGCGTACAAGCCATCATAACCAATGCTCCGATTACGCTCTTATTATTAAATGAAATAAAATAGCTACATAGGTTCCAGTAATACAAATCTACTATATAATACAAATCTACTAAATAGGTCTAAACACGACCACGGTCGATTTTCTTTTTGGAGGGAGGGGGGGGGGGGGCAACAACCACCATCACACCTAAGAAAACATCTCATTTTGAAATATAGATATCAGTCGGAAATACTTAGCTTTATAAAACGAAATGTAAATGAATAAGAAAATATACATATTTTGGCACAGCTTGGGGTAACAAACATTTCCACTTAAATCCGTTGATCCCGGTCTAGCCCCAAGGCAATCGGCCGAACCCCCACCCCATCCCCCCACCATCGCCACATGAAAATTATCTGTACGTATAGCAGAAACCACCCCTTTCTGTGTATGACTGTTGGCAAAGTTGAGGAGACAGGAAGAAGTCTCTCGTCTGGTAGCTTCCTTTGTTGGGGTGGGGGGAGTGGGGAGTGGGTTAGCATGAGCAATCCTGTATATTGCATTCGTTATTCAAACATAATGCGTGTTAGCTTTTAAGTTAAGTAAAAAAGTGCGCGATTCAAGACGAGTTGCGTTAATGACCAACTAATTTCTAATTTTCTTCTACAGATAAATTATCTTAAAAGACGAAAGACAAAGTTCTATATTGTTTATCTTTTATCGAAAGTGATCGCAGAATGAATTTGGAATTCTGCCTTTATTATGTAGCCAGAGACGACGCTAGAATTACTTCAGTGGGGAGGCGGCAGTGGGGCAGCAATTTTAGCCAGGGGGGGGGCGAACCGAAAAATGCTACTTTTGCGGTCCCTCCCCCCCCCCTACAAAAAAAAAGAATAAAATTAAAAATAACACTCTTGCAATTCTTTCTCACGCCAAACGTTCTTAACTGTTTTCTACACCATTTTTTTATATTTGTAAAACCAGCTAAAAAAAAGATGATTTTACAACCCTCACAGTAAAACCTGGGCTCTATTGATGTGACCTAAAGTCCTCCCTGTCGCTGTGAAAGAAACTAACGTAGTTTTCTTAATACGTTACAAGAATTTTCTTCGTTTATACGTCTGATTTTGATCTGATGGGGGGGCGGGGAAGAGGGGGCAAAAATTTAGGGGGCGAGCGCCCCCCCCCCCCTCGCATCGTTCCTGTATGTAGCGCTGCTTTCCAAATCCGTCATCGTACCGGAGAATATCGGGGCTCCTCCGTACCTCAGCTACGCTCCTAGTATGCACTATCCCGTTGCTCGCGGAACAGACTCACATGTTTGCCGAATTGATACTACACAACTGTTACACTAAATAAAATTCCGATATATTCCACCGCTTTTATAATAATTACCTGATTAGCAGGAGCCGCTATTTGTTCGACATAAAACTACCCGAATGGTCAATATGCATAGAATGCTAGGACAGTTACCGGCGAAGCGCAAAGTAGCCGCCATTTTTTTTTTATCGGTTCGCCCAAAGAAGAACAACAGATAGGACTCGGTTTTCCAAGCCATGTTGTCAAACCGTGAAACGAACTAGTCCACTTCCGGTTCAACTTCTTTTGCATACGGAAGCATAATTGGCAAAAATTCTTGGTCAAGGACCTAGACCCATTCATATGCAAACGATTTAATCATAAACTGTTCATTAGCAAAGCCTACTATTTGCTGGCACGTGTTCTCATAAAAAATAATGGTTAATCGACCATATTCAGGCACTTCCAGCCTGACTCTAAGAAGTGATACGCATGCCCTGTTCGAATAAACGACTCGAATGGGACGTGACGTCATTAGACAATAGCCACGACTCAACCCCTTTTTTTCTCCCCGACTGTATTTCAAAAACTGCTTTATGCATAAAATGCATAAGCAGTTAAAAAAAGGAAAAATGGGGTGAAGAAAATGGGTTACCTGCATTTTATGTTTAAAAAAAGGATGTAAGTACGTATCTCACTCGTGTTTATGTTCAGTAGCGGATCTACAACTTTCGGAAGGGAGAAGGGAGGGGTGCTGTTTCATAGTAGCTAGGGACTCTTGGGGGGGGGGGGGGGGCCCGCTATAAGCCTTCCCAGCGGGATCTGCCAGATTTTTTAAATTTTAAGACTTTTGAGTGCCTTTTATGGCTTCTGGAGGGCATTAATTTCCGGTATAATTAAAATGTGTGTACAAAAGCCGGGGGAGTCTATGGGATACATCCGTAAAAAAAGGTCAGGAGAAAAAAAATACAGGGAAGCGCATTACGAAAAGATCATTTCCTGGTGAACCTCCCTGCCCTGCCTAATAAAATTCTAGCCAAAACAACGGATCAATCTAACCTAGTCCTGTAATAACAACATGACAAAACAACAAATAATGACGAAATAAATGTATCGTTCCGTCCTTAGCCCGTTCCTTCCCCCCGCCCATCCCCCTCCCCCCCCCCCCTCCCCCGAACTTTTTTCCTGGATGATTTTTTTTACCATTTGCATTTTTCCGCAGACCCTTTTTCCTCGGAGTGTTTCCTACCCCGAATTAAACATTATCGAAAAGGGCGAATAGTTAACGTCATATGATTAATAAATTTGTTTATTTTTCGTCCCACACTACTACCAACGCCCAAAAATCATTCCATCAAAAAATATTTTGCAATTTTTTTCCTAGAATGGATTTTTTTTTTGAGCAGCGATGGAGGGTAGGGTCGTACCCGGCCTACCATCCACCTGAATCCACCACTGTTTATGTTAGGAATATTCAAAACGATCAAGGAACTAACAGTAGAGTACATCACGTTGTTTAATTTCTGATTAATTTCCTTAAATATCACAGATAGCATGTGGAAAATTTGAAATGAATCGGAGAAGGGGTTCTTAAGTTACCGGAGACTTGACAGAAACCAGAACAGGATGAGAAGCTTTGTTATTGTTTCGCACCGCCCATCACTCAAACTAAAAAAATATAAAATATAAATCAGCAAAACACTGTCAAAATAAGCAAAATACTCTAGTCTGGCTCAATTAAAAATTAAACTGAAAAATTTAATAAAAATAAAAAACCGCAATAATAAAAGACTTGATGCTCCAGACCACTCGAGACCTACGGCAGTTGGGTGTGTTTCATTCGTCTGATACGCGATGGCGCCACCACTTCCTACGCCGAGGATTATGGGTCGCAAAACGAGAGACAGAAGAGCATTTCTTGCTTCCTTCCGCTCTGGCGCAGCAAGCAAGCCAACCAAAATTCAAGCGAGCTGAACGGCAGCCTAGAGGCAGGGAAATCAACTGTGAGCGGTCTCCTTGCAGAGACTGCGATTGTGTTTAACACAATTTCGCGGCAATTCGTCGTTTCGCAGTGCGGCAGTTGGTAAGTAAAAACCCCTTGACAAACTTACATGTAGCGTACCAACCATGTGGTACGGTTGCGTGATGGGTAAAACAATCGATATGTAGTACGGTAACATGTTTTGAAGAGAGTGAAAACATGCATGATTGTGTCCAGCCTGCATGTCTGTCTGTCAATTCATTCAGCTCGGTCGGACGCAACACCCGTCGCGGCTGCCAGCTGATAAACAAGTAGGCTTAAGTGTAATTTCAAATTTCGTTATCGTCTTCCTGTGTTAACGGTCGTGCGAGGATAAATTCCGGCGCCAAGGAGCGTTGCCGTCAAGATTGGGGTTGTGATTTTGGGATTTGGAGACGGTATGTGACATTGAACTTGGCCAGAATAACGATTTTTTGGTGAGTGTGTGAAAGAGCCCTTGTGTGTGTGTGTCTGTCTAGACTTGCATGCACTCGGCTTTGCTAGCACTAATTTGTCCCAGTGATCACGAAATGTATTATGGAGGTCAGTGATACAGTAACGATTTACCGATAACATCTTCGATCGTTGATTTGGGGTAGATCATCGATTTCGCACGAGCTGCGTGTTCATAGAGGTTCACCTACATTTGTGAAAAATTTGGCATGTTTTGGAGCTAGGCCTGTGTGGATGTGTGTGTTCTCCTTCAAGTGGGTAAGCATGAACCTTATTACTAGCCGTTTGTTGTTTTTGATGGATTACGAAAGTTACTAGAACGGTGATTTAAAATCGTAAGCTTGGTTGTTGAAGTGTGTGCCATCTTCCACGTGGAAAAGTTGTGTTGACTACCACCCAGTACAATTCAGGAAGTAGGCTTACAAAGGGGGCAGGGTGAGAGACTGTCCATCCCGTATTCCCGCAGTATAACAACAGGGAATTTGCTTGCATTTCTATGGTTCGCAGTCATTGTTGGAGGCAGACGTTGGTTTTTAACACTTTAGTTAGTTAGCTATCAGTGGTTTGCCATTCTAGGAACCCCAACCAACAAATGTTCTCAACCCCGATAAAAGCCGTTCATTGTTCATAGGGGTTTGATGAGGTGTCTATTAGACGGATTTCGTTTCTCAATTCAAAAACTTACTGTGTGACCCAGGAACAACCATATCCATGTCTAAATCGGATTGTGTGGTATTTAAGACATGTTTAGGCTAGGTAGCTATAACCCAACATTCTTGAATTAGCTAGCGCCATAATCTGCTTACAGTTTGGTAGTTGGTGTCAAATTTACCTACAAGGTCTGCGTCGTAAGCTTAACGAACTCCTGTGCCATGCCGCGCCGTGCCGTGCCGTAGTATCAATGTTACTGTGTTTCGTTTTTTGTCTGTTCTGCCATGTTGTTATTGTAGAGTTAGGCATTGGCTTGGATTTCCTCTGGCAGGGAGCAAGCTTCATTTGGGGGACAACCTTCATAGCAACGAAGGTAGCTTGTTAGGCCTACAATGAAAACTTTACCGGTTAAATTTTACAAATCCACCAACTTGTTCATTGATAGAACTTACTTCAACTGCAGGTAAACTAGGTAAATGTGTAAGTATACAAATATTGCAGGCAAATGAGTGAATGTAGTGAGACCGCTGGCGAATGAATGTAAAATCTAGCAAAATTGCAGGCGAAGGAATGAATGAATGAATGTAGCAAAACCTCAGGCAAATGACTGAATGTTGCAACACTGCAGACAAATTAATATAAAACCGCAGCGAGATGAATGAATGTAGTAAAACTGAAGGCGAATGAATGAATATACTAAAACTGCAGGCAAATGAGTGAATGTAACAAAACTGCAGGCAAATAAGTGGATGTAGCAAAACTGCAGGCAAGTGAGTGAGTGTAGTAAAACCGCAGGCAAGTGAGTGAGTGTAGTAAAACCGCAGGCAAGTGAGTGAGTGTAGTAAAACCGCAGGCAAATGAGTGAGTGTAGTAAAACCGCAGGCAAATGAGGTGAGTGTAGCAAATCCGCAGTCAAATGATAGTGTAGCAAAACATTAGGCAAATGAGCGAGTAGCAAAACATTAGGCAAATGAGTATGTGTAGCAAACCTGCAGGCAAATGAGTATGTGTAGCAAAACCATAGGCAAATGAGTGAGTAGCAAAACCTCAGGCAAATGAGTGAGTGTAGGAAAACTGGAGCCAACTGACTGAGTAGCAAAACTGCAGGCAAATGAGTAGTGTAGGGCAGAAACCGGTTCTCACGGTGTACCGCGGTAGCAAATACTGTGCATTGCTATAATATTAGTATTGTTTTAATATGAAAACGGTACTAAAATAATAACAATAGTTCATGTAGTCCTTGTATTGTAGGGTGCTTGAAGCAGTGCAACAATCTTAAGATCCACAATGATATAATTGCACAAAAGTGGAGCCAAATTTGCGTTCTTTGATGCTATATCCTTCGTTTGTTTATATTTGCACTTCTACTTGGATAGCACGTTAACTACAAATTTTAGAAGATGGTTTTGCATTAAATATATTGTGAAACATGCAAAGCTTAAGTCGGGAGGGGGGGTGAATATCAATAACATTTTTCTATTAAAACTATCTCAACAAAACACATTTTTCAAATGATAATCAACACATTTGAAAAATTGCTCGCGCCCCAGCAATGTAATACCAGATACCGCTCATTCATAAGTACGGGTGAAAACTAAGTACCGGGGTACTAAGCTTGGTACTGGCACCGGCTTACCATTGTACTGGTACCACCTAACACTAAATGAGTGTGTAGCAAAACTGCAGGCAAATGAGTGAGTGTAGCAAAACTGCAGGCAAATGAGTATGTGTAGCAAAACCATAGGCAAATGAGTGAGTGTAGCAAAACCGTAGGCAAATGAGTGAGTGTAGCAAAACTGTAGGCAAATGAGTGAGTGTAGCAAAACCTCAAGCAAATGAGTGAGTGTAGTAAAACCTCAGGCAAATGAGTGAGTGTAG
>JAHWFP010142136.1:211230-275091 GCA_023313725.1 Lithobius niger | reverse complement strand
GCAAATGAGTGAGTGTAGCAAAACCTCAGGCAAATGAGTGAGTAGCAAACTGCAGGGAAATGAGTGAGTGTAGCAAAACTGCAGGGAAATGAGTGAGTGTAGCAAAACTGCATTCAAATGAGTGAGTGTAGCAAAAGCGCAGGCAAATGAGTGAGTGTAGCATACCGCTTTCAAATGAGTGAAGTAGCAAAACCGCAGGCAAATGAGTGAATGTTGGGATTTGCAGGCAATTGAGTGGGTGTAGGTATTTGAAGGCAAATGGGTGAAAGTAACGTTAACGCAAGCTAACGAGTGAATGTATAGAGTAGCAAAATAACAGGCAATGTAGCAATAAACTAAAGGCTAATGATTGAATGATGCAAAACCGTCGATCACACTCGGGATGGGAGCAGCTAAAATTAATGTGTTCGACAATATTTGCATACGTTTGACCTATTATTGCAAAACTTAGTCTCACAGTAAATTAAAGCCAACTTTGAAGGGGCACCTTTAATCGCCTTCATGTTAAGTTTGATCACCCTAGTTCAACCTACGTAACATCAACATGGGACAAGGCCACAGGTTATGTCTAAGTAGCCTAATTATTGCTTGATTATTTAGTTTAGGCCTAAATGGTAAACAAATTAAATTTATTGTCCGTTTCTTTAAACCAAAAATTGTTTTAAAAAAAAAAATGAAATCTAAACATATTTTTGGAAATTTTTCTTTTCTTTAATTAGGCCCACTTAGTCGCACTGCACTAAGTCAAGTTGCGGCCACCATAATAAACCAAAAGCCGACAGGCGTGAAGGGTAAAGACGCACAACGCTGCTCAGCTGACGAATTTATTCAAGTAGCGTTTCATTTCCTAGTCGGCGTATTACACGTGCACATTTCAGTATGGCCGTCTTTTATTGTTGCGATCTTAAAATAGCTCGAGAAAGAAATGAATGCTCGTGTGTTTGCATGAGTCCGTCCCCTCCCCCCATCTCCCCCTCCTTTGTAAAGAGGGGTGTGTACTTTGCAGTCTCGAGGGCTTTGTTCAGGAAACGTGCGACAAAACAGACGTGTTTGCACAGAAGCCTGGGCTCCGCAGTGAAGCCGACTCTGAGGACAGAGTGTTTGCTAAGCACGTTTCTCTATTGTCTATATTTTAAGTGACTAAATTTACTGTTGCAGACGGCAATGACTTGTAACTAATGCAAGCTGGTTTTAGTTTTCAAGACTTGGCTCGTAAGTCGTAATTAAGTAGACGTGCAGGCCTGTTTGTTTCACGTCTCCAAGTAGACCCACTTTGTTGTTGATGTTTGGGATGGGGCTGAGCTTGTTTTCGGAAGTAAGAGATGAGATAACGACACAAAAGTAGGTTATGCCTAGAGAGAGATGTCGATATCCCCCAATTTAATAGGTGTAACTTTAAAAAAAAATGTTGTGGAAGTCTTCCCTTAAATTTTGTGTGGTTAATTGAGAGGTAAATATAGTTAGACGAGGTTCAAATGTTTCCTCAGCAATAAATCTTCCTCATGTGAGCGAGTGTGGTAATTGAGCCCGTTTCCGGTTTTTCCTCAAATTTGCCTTTTAGCGCCTTTTAGTAAAAGTTTTCTGAGCTGTTTCCTGACTTTATTTGTAACTTATTTCTGGTTTGTAAAACATATTCACACTACTAAACATAAGACTTTTTCAAAAGGAACCGAAAAATCACTGAGGAAAGCAGCAACCTGACACTGTTTAGAGGCAGTCTAGGCTCTGCTCGAACTAAGGGATCAACTAATATTTTTTGGCAGCCAATCCGTTCTGATATTCAATTATTTTTTTAACCAAGAAAAAATTAAGTAATTAATAAGAATAAAGAAATACATTATAATTCTTGTTACTACTTATAATTGGAAAAAATAATAATTATAACCTTTTTTTTTACACTTTTATTTCAAGGCGTTACAAAATCACGATAAACCGCAGCGACTTTCGAAAATGAAACTCAGCGCGCCAAGGAGCATTTGGCAGCGAAGCCGACATAGTAAACTAACATCGTAAACAATTCCGATACTGAACCGATTATCGGATGAAAAATATTGGCCAATACCGACACCGATCCATACCGCTTGTGAAAAGTAAAAAAAAAATTAACAGTAAAAAAATGTAATGAGCAATATAGCCTACAACATTGGAATCAAGCGCACAGGAAGCAACATATCTTTGCAGTCACATTTCCAACATGCGCTCAGACAGACGTAGCATACTAATTACTATACAGAGTGATGTTCGTGAAGTTCAAATAGCCTAGCAGCATTGAATGCTAGCATAGCATTCCAAGGATGAGCAAATTGTGAGAAGTAACAAATTAAAGGAATATTGTCAGGATATTTTTTTTAAAAAGACACCCTGTGACATATTCAAGCCCAGACCATGAATTCCAAACCTATGAATAAAAGTAACTATTTTTCCATGTTTTGTGTGGCCTTACAACAGATAAAGCAAAGTGAGTGTACATTTGCCATACAATTGTCCAAATAAATAAAAAATGCATTGTGTTTAAGGTTGGGATCCCCGAAACCGCTAAGGCCTGCAATTGAGCAAAGAGCTTGGATTTTGTCTACTTGAGTTTGCAATGAGTTGAAATGTTATTTTTTAACCATGTGAAAATTTGCATCCCAGAATCGGTTGGTGGCGTGCCAAATAAGTCTTTGGTGAAAGCCCTTTCCAGTGTTGGTTACCACTCGTCAACTTTAACTTCATAGTCGTACTTACCTAAAATGAATTAGCAATAGAGACTGACTAAAATGGTAACCGTCGCTAGAGACGAATGAACACTTTACGGCATTAAGCTTGGCTTTACTTGCTTGGCTGCAATAATTTTTGTTATTGCAATAATGCCAGGATTAAAGAAAATTATACCATTTCACAGATGCAAAAATTTGAAAAAAACTGCATCGTACGTGATGTATTGGATACGTGTGTAGCTTGTAGAAAATAAGAAATGGCTAGTCCTTTCTAAGGTTGACTAGTAAAATGGTGACTGCTACTGATTGGCATTCGAGAAGGTTGCTTTAGAATGCAAACCTAAAATATATATAAAAAAATGCTTTTTGAGGTTTGATGCAGTCCGAGTCTTAGCCATGGAGCCAGAAGGCTAGAGAGGCAATTTTGCTAGGAATTTCCAATCAATCAGCAATTCGTAGGATCTTTTATGGCACAGTCGACAAGTACAAGCCTTCTCCTGGCCCTTCTCTTCCTGAAAATGTCAGGGGTGGCTGAGGTCAGGATCGAACCCTGGACGTCTAATTGGTTGTGCTAATTAACCGTCAGGCACCTTGAATCCTGACTTTTGGCACCACAGTATTGTACAGTTTTGTTTCACTTTTCTGTTTTCACTGTGCCGTCAACTTGGTTATTAACCTCCTTTCGGTATTTTCCACTGAAACCTGCACCCAAAAGTTGAATCTG
This sequence comes from Lithobius niger, assembly GCA_023313725.1. NCBI lineage: Eukaryota > Metazoa > Arthropoda > Chilopoda > Lithobiomorpha > Lithobiidae > Lithobius > Lithobius niger. The sequence goes on along the minus strand of JAHWFP010142136.1, from coordinate 271,668 downwards.
AGCTAAAATATTGGAAATATTCGTTTTCAATCCCTTTAAAATGGCACAAACTGCACGTCATTGACTCGTGCAGTTCAAATGTTGTGAAAAATTAGCTTTGACAGAACAGTTGTGCGTTCCCGTCCAAGAGTTGTCAGGAGTACAAAGTTTGGTTCTTGGCGTGCGATTTTCCCCTGGTGCATCCGAATAGGCCCTAATTCAGCTGACTTACACGGGTACAATGAATTATCGAGCACAAGCGAAAACCGATTTCTGTGGGTATATATAAATGGCATCTGTATAAAAGTATTAAAACACAATACCACAAACGGAGAACACAGTAATAGTTCTTAAAAAAAATTTCTTTGAAGTCCCTTTCGGTGAAGAACTTGTCTCAGAAAGTTCTGAGCACCGGGGAATTAAAAAAGTCTCTACATCATAAGGAGAAAGGTGGTCGCTACATCGTAAGGTGGTTTGTTTTAATTTTTTATACAGATAATGAGCACAAAAACAGCATCTGATTTGAAATTTGGGGAAAATGACTATATACAAAAATGTGGTAGGCCGAAATTACTGACAACCTGCAGCTATTGTGGTAATATCTGGACATCACAAAAAGTGGGGGTGGGGGAATACACGTTACCACAGAAGGAGAGTCCTGCTTAAATGTTTGGTGGATTAGCCCACCACCTTCATCAGAAGTGCGCTTGCACCACTGCGCTCGCACCACTGCGCAAATATCCTTCACAACACTACGCGAGGTCGTCATATGGTGATGTGAAGGAAGTTTGTGAGTGGATTTCTGATAAAGGTAGTCGGCTAATCCACTGAAAATTTAAGCAAATCTCTTGGAGATTGTTCTCCTTTGTGGTAATGGGTTTTTTCTTCCTTTTTTATGATTTGGGTAGTACTGCCGTATACAATACTTCAATTCTGCTGCTTTATTTGGCCTATGTTGTATGTTGTCAGGCAACCCTCTCCAACGTCGATTACCACCCGACATTTGGCAAATTAAAACCAACAGTTGACAATTTCAATTGAAACCTACAATTTGCCAAAATGGCAACTATTGATCAGGAGTGACGCTCAAAAATATTGAGAACAGTTTCAGTAAGACAAACAGTTTACGTTGTACTACTTAGATTTAGAAGGGCTACACATTAATTGTTCTGCAATACCTACCTGCTGGGAATGAAGAAAATTACACGATACAATAAAAGCATACATTTACAAAAAACATGCATTGTGTAAAATGTTTTTGCATGTTGCGAGTAAAACTAAGAAATCAAGGGCTTTCTTAGATCTGCCAGCCAACTGGCAACTGCTTCTGGATTGACATTTTAGAGGATTGTTGTTAGGCGAGTGGCAGATGCTGTGTGATATGGAGCAGTTAAGTTTTAGATGTTCAGTATAAGCCGAACCGAAGTTCTAACAATGCCAAATAGCCAACCCATGTGTCAGTGGGTCGCCACTAGAAAGTCCGCACTTAGCTACTTTTTTTTTAGCGCCACTCACCAAAATGGCAACTGTGACAAACAGCTCTGACGCTAAAATGGTTTGTGGTGCTGCTGCACTCAGAACTAAAAGCACTATCCAACCGTATTACATTAGAGGGTCCTGTCACTATAGCAATAAAACATTTAGGTCGATTCAATGGCGTGTTTACAGGTAGTATTTTTTTTTGTATATGGCTTGGAGGGGAACTTTCAATGCAGAGCCAGTAATTCACATTAGGCACATGAAATTCAATCTAATGCCAAACTTTCCAAACCTTACCCAACTGATTGGCAACATAAGGTAAATCTAGAAGTAAAGACTGCAAAGCAATGGTGCTTAAAACATAGCCTACTGTGTAAGTTGGCTTGCTGTTGTGGTACCCACAAAATGGGCAGGTAGCATGGCAATTGGCAATGCATAAAGTTTTCGTGTTTTTTTTTTTGGCACTGTACCCTACCTCGTTAAGAATACAGGAAGCGTACATTAAGGCCAGATAGACACTTCAACAATAGTTCTTGCTAAATGCTGAATATGGGCTGTTTCTAATTCCCTTTTTTTTTTTAATACATTTTTGATAGCATGATTTATGTTCGGTTCTCGCTACACTTTAATTTCTCTGCGTACGACACCTAGGAAGCGCTTGTATAACGAAGCATGGCATAGTTTTCTCCTCAGTGGACCAGGTTTTCATTGCAATTTGTAATGAACTATCCAGAGTTGAATTGTCTTGTAGTAGCCATCAAAGCATCCAAACTACTGAAGTAGGTGGGTTGGTGGGTTGCTATTAGCTAATTTGCCAAGGTAGTACTTCTACTGCACGAGGATGATTTATTTGACATGTTAGCCATCTCCACAAACTTAACGAATTCAAATCACGTGTTGTGCTGGTTCATGGTAGTTTGCTGATTAGTAATTTAATTGAATGTCTGTTAGGCCTACATACCATGTTGTGCGAGTGGCGTGTATGTCTGCACTTGCGTACAATAGTGTTAAATGAGTCCATCTGTTTTAATAGACAATGGAGTTCAAGAGTTGAGGCTGAGCATGAGACATCTGCTTGGTGGTGTATTCGGGGGGTAAACAAATTTCCTAAAGGCTATGGTTTATTGATCCTCCTTGTCCATGTCTACCCATTGGTGAAACGCACCATCTTCTAATAATTTAGTGCAAAAGTTGTGCATTTGTTTTAAAAGTAAGGTAGGTTATACAAGTTCAGTGGTGCAACAGTCATTGCTACTGTCTCGCCCAACTGTTCGGAATCTTAATGCTTAGCTTTTTGGCGCACTCCCAGCTGAAGGAGAGAGTGACAGAAGGAGAGAGGGACAATTTTGCTGGTTAAATCCTATCGGAAATTCCTAGGTTCTTTTACATGCTACTATCGATATGAGCATGAGACATCACATGGCCCTTCTCTTCTTGAAAATGCTAGGGTTGGCTAAGGCCAGACTCTAACCCGGAACCTCGTTCACATGAGACGGTCATGCTAACAATCAGGCCACCTTGCCCCACAGAATCATAAAGTGGTAGTCTTAACAAAGAATAAACAGTGTACTGCCTGTCACATTTCCAGGTCGGGTATTGTGTGAAAAAAAATACCGCTGTTTAACTGCATGGTAAAAAAAATTTGCTCATCAAAGACGAATCCTTAGGCTAGCAATTTTATTGTTTAATTTTTTTTTTTACTGCTTGTTCCGTTGAAGTGTGAATTATGTTTAAGTTATTTTTTCCAGTACTATGTATTACGATACTTTCTGTGTAATGTAATGTAATACTTCTAATCCGGAATGTGTTTACTTAGAAGGTAAAATTCTCCAATGGCCCTCGCTCTGTCAGTAGGCCTACTATATTTTTTGACGGATTTCATTTTTGGTAGACAGTTGATGATTAAGAGTTATTTTATTAGCCCAGCATGGCGTTGCGCCGCAATACTGCTACACATATTCCATGTATTAAAAATTGTGGTGCAATGCATTACCACTTTTTTCTGTCAATGACACGAGTTTGGGTTAGTGTACTTGCCGAGACAAAAGCTTCGCGTCAATCTGTCACTACGCCACTCGGGCATACTAAAGTGCAATATTTTTCCTTGTTTTCCAATTGCGTGTCAGTGTTTCTCCTTTGCAGTACAGGTTATGCAGTAATGCATACCACTTGCTTTGGATTGCGTCAATCATACAACGTGTCATATCTTGGCATAACGCCACTCAAGTGACACACCTTCAGTCTAACTTGTGTAACCTTTGTTCTGTAGCTTGGCTGATTAGTCTCCTGCTGTTTGCTAGCCAGTACTTGCATAATCCTTGTTGGTAATCTATATCAGTACGCTGCCTTGGAATTTGTTGATAGTCTTTGTCAATTTATTTAAAGCCAAAAGGCGACTTTAGTTGTAATGATGGACTGGTCCTCTTGTAGACGTACGGTTTCTATTATAGAAGATGTTCTTTTCTAGGAAAGCCCTTTGTTTGTGGTAGCTTCGTACAATTTTAGCTGTCAGTTTGAGCCAATCTGTCTTAACGATTTTTGGATTACTTGTCTGGGATCAGGCCTTGCGAATTGGACATTTGTAAAACGATAAGAGTAGTGGTGAGTCAATGAAATGTGTGCTCGGTTGTTAAAACATTACGAAATGTAAGTTTATTTTTAGTTTGAAAACCCAGGTATTTCAGAGCTTGTCTATACATGTCCAAAATGTTTAGGCGCTTTTGTGGTTACCCATTTTACCTCAACACAGCGGTCAAAGTTAGAGCCATTTACAATCAGAATTCAGAAAACGTTTTTACTATCGATAACGAAAACAACCCAATCTACTCGAACCTAAGCCAATCTAACTTACCTAACTTTGCCTATTATTCTTTAGTAAACTATAACCTATTTTAACAGGACTAAACAAGCGATCTTGGCATTAACTAGACTAGTTTTGACTGCACACTGAGGCCAATGTGAACTTTGTTATGTCTATTTTGTGTAGCCTACTTCTCAGCCTGTCTATAGCGCCGCCACCACCACCACCACATTTCATTTTAAGAAGGAATGTTCTGTCCTCGTCTCGTACTTGTTTTGTGCCTTGTGACAATTTTAAGCCGATATTTCAACATGGTTGACATGGTATTTACGACAGCTGGATTACCTACCTGGTTTCCCAGTTGGTGTTAGATAGAAGCTGATGACTCAAGTTCTCTGCAATACAGAAAATAAAAATTTTATTTGCTGATGTAATGTCTATACATGAACATATGACGTTCAGTATGTATTAGTAGTACACAAAATTAAAACGGAAGATTTTTCCCACTTAGCTGGTGTTTACTGGGTTTTTACGGTAACTATCGGTGCACTGTCGAAAAATTGTCAACCCTGTATTTTGAGGATTAAGACTCCTAATTAAGACTCCTAAGACACCAACGTGGTTATGTTCAGGTGTCGAATCTATCAAATTTAAGTTGAAAAAGTGCCAAAATATAAATGTTTTGCTTTAGATTAGGGCTTCCAGTGAGGGCTTAATATCCAGAATTTATTTGTGTGTGGAATTAGAATGAAGAGCCAAAGACACAGTGAACAGCATATAAGGACGCATTTTGAACAGACCTTGTAGTGTGTGATTGAATGACAGGTCAGCAGCCCTTTTGGGATACCATGTAAAGAAATCTGCCAAAATGGTGTTGTGCATCTGTTTGCTTGTTACTAGTTCATTAACTCTTGTTAGGTGCATGTAAACCTATACTGAAAGTCTGGTCAGTGTAGTGTAAAAAACTACTCGGGCCAACTATCCTGTGGGATTTTACTGATTCAATATCGATGCTAGGCAAAGTGTTCTGATCTCGTAACCGAATTACTGTTGCTTGATTGATAGCAGTAGGTAGCACAGTGCAACTCCACAATAAATGTATGTCCACAGTTTGCACATAACTTAAAGACAAGGTTTACCTATTTCATCGAAAGTGGCCAGGAAGGTGCCAGAGTTTGTGTCTAGAACGGTTAACGAAATATTCAGTATAACTGAGGCATTGCTGCCTCCAAAAAACATGTATGTATATCCGATGACAATACATATATCCCTATTGAAACGTCTTACATTCATTCCTATTAGTTCCATCAGAGTTTTCAGAGGGTGCCACACGTTCCATCTGGTAATTTTTGCTCATTTTTCAGCCCAAATCTAAAGTAAACTAAATTACATCTAATCTATGTCACGGCTGTTTGCCGTGATGTCATTATCAGCTAGCCACTGACGAACGAGAATAGCGGATCTTCGGCCGTCTGAGTGAACTAGCCCAGTCACGTGATACGCGCGTCACGGCAAACAGTCCTGGAGCGTGGTTTAAACAGTAAACTACATAATAATTAAGTACAAACTGGTTTCGTTTAGTTTAGTTTTAGGCTGAATACTGAGTAGGATTTACCACATAAAACTCATGGCGCCCGCTATAAACTTAGAGACGGAACTATAGGAATGAATCTAACTCCCCTACCCTATAAATTCTTGATGATACCAGTAGTGATGTACCTATCAGTCTTTTCTGTTTTCCATCTATAATAGAACGTATATAAACGAAGGTTTTTTTTTTTTTTTGTAAAGAAAAAACTCTTCGTAAAGGATTATTTAACAAGCCTTGTCTGTTAGCTCTTCTCTTTAATGATTCTGTTTCGATAACAAGTTTTCCTCGTATCCTCATTTAGAATAACAAACCTGCCTCGTGTATACCATAATCTAAATTCAATTATTTGTTTGGTGCCATCCCTGAATGTATGCATTTTTTTCTTTCCTGTATCGAGGAACTACTTTTTTTTCTTTTTGTATTATTATTGAACTTAATAACAACCACATGCCGTAAAAAATGTCACTTCCCATTAGGGATGCCCGTGCGTAAATGGACCATTCGGTCGGAATTGTGTCCGAGTTTTTCAAATTGAAAATGGCAGAAATAAAATCAGTTTTGTTGGGAGAGGAAGCGCCGTTTGTCGTTGAAAATGACTGGGGAGAACAGACATGGATGTCATTAAAAACTAAGCGCTGTGAGCAAATGTGGCTTTTCTAGCCGGATCTGCTACAAGGAAATGCTGTTTTCTAGCCATATCGTCACCCTAACTACCACGGTATCTACTTATACGTAGTGGTTACAGGAAAGTTATTGCGACAGCAGAATTACTCACGCTGTGATAAGATAGAATTTTTTTTTTAAAGTTTATTTATCAGCGGTTTGTTTAACAATGAAGCTCCCTCATTATGGATAAATTCTCGAGGTTACTCGTATGTTTTTTCCTCTTTCCCGAGCCGTTATGCAGCTTTCAGACAGTGTGGGATGACTATGGCCGCCTTGTGTGCATGTTTATTGGCGCCCAATCTCATTCATCCAAGCTGTCAGGCTAAAGTGTCTTAGGCCGATAGGGTTAAATGACCGGTGTCCTTCATCCTCATGAGAGACCGAGTCATGCATCCTGCTGTAATTGGGCTAGCCCAACATTTTTTTGTTGTGCTGTCTCATCTTCCTTGACTATTTATAGCAACTGGTATAACTGTCACTGGCGAAAATCTGTGGGATTTTCTGTGTGTGGCTTTGGTGTGTCTGGGGGAATAAGAATGAGCCAAATCCACTTTCTACTGGAAAATAAGGGTGATTTGGTTATGAGTGCCGTAGGGAGGAGAGGTTAGGTTTGCAAAATCTGTGTTATCACGTTCTCGTTAGTAATAGGATTTTATTCGCAGGGTCGCCAGCTTTCCTACTTTCACTGCTTATTTTCATGAGTCCTACGTTTTCTCGAATTTTGCATTTTGCTTACAGGTACACTCCTGGTTGACTGTCTTGTATGGCACAGGTTTGTAGCATTACTTCAGAATTCAGATGCGTGTAAATGTTGCAAAGGCATTTATTTGCATCCTATTTTTCCCCTTGATAGAAACTGTTTTGCTACATTCGCTCTAACCCATGTAAATGTTGCAAATGCTATTTGGTGCAGGATGCTCGAATATGTTGAGAAGGTATGCCCTTTTAATTGAGTAGTGTTTAATTAATATATAAGCGAAAAAGTACGTGTTTTTACTTTAAAATGACATACCTTCTCATTATTTCAAGCATCCTGCACGAAGTAGCTTTTGCAACACTTAGATAGGTCAGAGTAAATGTAGCAAAACCGTTTCTCACGATGGTAAAAAGAGGAAAATTAATGCCTTTGCAACAATTACACACGTTTCAACTATGTTGCAAAACTTAAGCCATACAGGAATAGCCAACCGAAAGGAATGGTTAAAGGGATACGGAGACATAAGTGCTACTTTCCACAAAAAAGACTTCCAATCTGCCACTGTGGCAAATACGTTGGAAGAGGTTGCTACAAAAAAAAAGCAATACCTTATGGATTTGTTACCTCAGAAACTAAATGAAATCAAAAAAAACAAAACTTTCCTTCGGCAAAAAAAAAAAAAAAGAAAGAAAAACCGAAAGTAAGCTGGCTTGCACAAATAATATGTTGGAAGGCTGGTTTAATTTCATTAGTGTAATTAACAACTCCATGATTGATGTGTAATAGTGTGTTAGATAATTAAGACCAAGTGTTACGGTTTATTATGACAAACTAGTGCTTAAATGATTGTGTGTTTTAACCAGCAATACAAAACTCTGATCCCAAAATGATTCTCGATTATGGACTTGTGATTTTGTGCTGCCACCCCTGTATTTTTTTCCATCTTCCTTAAACTTTTGTCCTAATAATGTTTTTTTCTTTTCTCATTTTCTTTCACTTTTATCGTTTTTCTTTCCTTAACTTTTTTAATTCTTAAAATATCCTTCTGCCTGCCCCCAATTCCCCACTCGAAAAGGCTCTAAGGTGTTCCCTGCGTAGAAATATATTTTATATTCTTTCTTAACATGCTTAAAACCGGACTGGCTTCAGCAAGTAAAAAAAGCAGAAAGTATTGCTTGTATTTCCATTCTACTGAATGTTAGACACCCATATTTAGACCAATTTATGGCAGTTGAGCACTTAAATCTTAGTTTGTTTTACACTTAAGCCGATCAAAATAAGCGGCCTATTAAAATTCTCGTCGTTTGTAGTATGGCAAAAACGAGAATGTCTACATAGAGTAAGGAATATACAGTCGCTCACATGAGCGATTTTGTTAGGAAAGTAGCACCGCCATAACAGGTGTATGCCCGTTTCGCCGATTCCCGTTAAACCGAAAAATTTTCCCGTTTCACCGAAAATTAAGACACTGATTAAAATTCGGCTAAACGGGAATCAGTGAAACGGGATTCGGCGGCACGGTCATATACCCCGGCCATAACAACTTTCCTCGCTTGTCTATCTTATCCCAACTTTTCCAAATTTTTTAAATCTCCGTGCGTGCAACGGATGTGTGTGGGAATATTGTAGATTTTCTAAAAGATGGAGACCCATGGATGCTTTCCACGATGAAGGAATTCGACAATTGGAGTGAATAATGCAAAGTAATGCTTCAGCTGTCTTCTTCCTAATAAATGGAAATCCTCCATTTTGTTGAAACAAGAAAATCTAAGAGGGCACACTTTTTGTTTACATTGTTTCTTTTTTGGTTAAGATTTTTCCACCTGGATTTTGGAATGGATTGGTACAACAATTAAGTTTTATTTCATTCGAGACATCAACAGTTTCGTTGTCATGTTTCTTTATATAAGCATTTAGTTTTAAGTTTACTTAAAGGTACATTCCTTCCATTTGGCTTTCCTGTATGGCTCAGTTTTGCAACATTAGTTCAAACGTGTTAAAGGCACATATATCCTTCTGGTATGTCTTGCGACCCGTTGAGAATAGCGTTTGCAACATTTACACAGGTCGGAGTTAATGTCGCAAAATCATCTCTCACGAAAGAATAAACAAGAAATGACTTGGCAACATTTACATACGTTTGAACTAATGTCGCAAAACTTGAGGCATACAGGAAAGCCAACTGGGAGGAATGTACCTTTACTGTTGCAAAGGCATTCGGTTTCATGTTTTCCCCCTCTCAAGAAATGGTAAAAGGTTAATGAGAAGGTATTTCCTTTTAAATCAACTTGTGTGTACGTTTAATCATGTTTTAAGTTCAGCCACCATCCCGACTTAAAAAAAAAACTTTCACTGTCGGTTTACTGAGGTCTGACTAGCAAAGTGGGCTTAGCTCGCAAAAAAATTTCAATGATCTTTCAGCGGGAATAACAAACAGTAAATGCTCGGACTATTCGAAGTATGATTAATCAAACGCTTGTAGATAGTGTAATGTTATATCTTCCAGTGTAGTGTTAAAAAATTGGGAAGCGACAAAAAAAAATTGATGTGTCATCATGCCATCCATAGCATATGGCCATTTTTTTGACCTAGGCTAAAGGGGGAAAATAAATGTGCCAATATTGCACCATGAGGGGAGTGTTCTTGAGAATTTTTGTGACCATCAACTTGAACTATTTGGTCTATGCCCGTATGTGTGGTGTAATAACATGGCCACGGATGAATCCTTTTTCCGTTGAGAGAAATTCCGTTGACACGAGTTGAACGGTTGCAGATTCTTGGAATGTGTCCAGAGGCGTGTTTGCGGGTAGCAAGGATTTGCATTGAATTTTAATGGGCTTGTTTAAAAAAAAAAAAAAAATGCCGTTGGACTCGGCAGACCAGCGAGCATCTGATAAGTCCCAGACGAAGACTGGTCCTCGCTCTTACTTGCCTGATATTTTTTTTTTCTGTTTATCGTATATATCTTGACCATTCTGTGGTGTTATGGAAACCTGAATTATGAAGTTGAAGTAGTTTACAACGTGCCCGAGTGCCTCTCATTGAAGTTTGGCATACTTTTTTATTATTTTTTTTTTTATTTTTTCTCCTTAACACTTCTACCTGACAAAAAAGTAGGTTAAGCCCTACACCTGTTCATAATATTTTGGATGGATTCTCCAGCAGCTGCTTCACCTTAAGGTGGGGTTGGAGTTTAAATAGACTCGTAACTGGATACTTAGTGCTGTTTTATTCCGATGTTTAGGTTTGACCTTCATTCCTTCAACAACAAAAAACCGAAGGGGATTCGTGTTTAAGAAAATATGGGTTGACCACCCACTTAGCCAAAGCTGTGGTTTCACGGTTGCTGTGTGTATCAATTAGTGTTTATTTAAACGGAGGTCCGAGGTGGTTTAGTAGAAGGCTGATATAATATGAGGAAATATAAAAGGATGCACCTGTTTGTTTTTTTTATTCATAAGCTACAATTTGTAATTGCTACTACCACCATTGAGGAGGGAGGGGGTGGGGCCATTTACCCCTTGAGACGCCACGTTTGTTACCTCTCCAGTGTAAGGGAATTTGCTTTTGTAAAAAGGTTTCTAAAATGGAAATTGTACGAACTCTGCTTATGCCTTTTTTTATTACCTAGCCCTGTAGGCTGTAAGGTAACCAAAGTTGCACATCCGAGTTAACATCATTTTTCCAGTTAAGAAGGTGAGGTGGTTAGCAGAAGGCTTGTTCATCAATCACTACTTAGCAGCAGGGCCGTAGGTGTAGCCCCCGCAAAGCGGGGGGGGGGGCTCAAAAGAGGGCCCCAAATTTCCGAACTTGCGTTAGAAATATTTCAGTTTTTAATTATCGCAGTTTCAAAACGATTAAACACACAAGCTGTTATCTCGAACCAAACAAAACCCCAATCAAAGCCCCACATGTATTCATTCAGTTGCCATTAGTTATTTTTATTAGTACGCATTAAAACAAAATGCCCTACCCCATTCTCTTCCCTCCAAAACTAAGCGCCCAGCCAAGCTGATTACAACGCCAGCTGATTCCTCTTACGAGTCATCGCAAAACCTATGTCTTGATGAGACAGATGAACAGCAAAACTTTAAAAAATTAACAATTTGTGTCCTTAGTTCTTACGAACCATAACTAGCAACATAGAAAAGAATATAACGGAATTATTGTTTATGTTGAACAATGATGAACAATTTTGAGCCAATCGTACCAGCCGATTTCTACCTAACGGAGGTTGCTCGTTTCTGTCGTAATGCTTCCCGTGAGTGGATGGTCCGCTAAATAAACCGTGCAGTTGTAGCGTGCCTGTAGTAAGATGAAACTGATTTTTTTTTTCCAATTCGCAATTTATTTGCAGTTCAAATTTGCAATTCATGTCATGAAGCCATCCATAAATTCGTGGTCTCATGCAGTAGTAGTCCTTTGATTTAAAATGTGTTGGAGAAACTCAAATGTACTTTACTCACCCCCCTCCCACGGGATAAAAAAAAATAAGAGCCAAATTAAAAAAAAAATTCGTTCTATAATTCATGCAAAAAAGGTAATAAAAAGGCTAAAGTAACAAATTGCTGGTACCGATACCATACCGAAATTTTCTGAATTCACTCGCATTAACGTAGGAGCCCCACACTTTTTCTTGCAGGGGAGCCCCAGAATTCTCAGCTACGGTGCTGCTTAGCAGTGCTCAAAACCAGTCCTCAATAATTTGCACCACACCCAGCCCACTTTGTTGCATCAGTTATCGCCTTGCTGCATAAAAATACTACCGTAATTAGCGGCCTGATGGTCGACCCGATTCACGAAATAATTATAAAATCATGCTGCTCTTTTGCACTGTTGAGCTATAAACTAAGGCCATTTAAAAAGAAAAGAAAGTTGTATGTTTGGCAAAAAAGAACATTTTTCTTCTGTGCTACGCTAGTGGGTTTTTCCCTACTTTTTTCCCTTCCTCCTGCAGGTTTGCTTGAGATCTAACCTGCGTAATACAAAGCAAATGTTGTCAGAGATTGAATCTGTATAACTTTCCCATTTTAAATCTTGCCACAGTGTATTATGCATTCTTGGACATAATACAGACATTTTAAAACAAATTTAATTTTGCTGCAACAAGCCGAAGCTATGCAGCCAGCAAGATGAAGAAAAAAAAAGGTTCGTGCCGGGGACTTTCAGATGGTGAGGCAGTGCCTGAGAAACATATTTCTTATTTGTTTAAGTGGCCTAAGCCTAATTGGTAAAATGTGTGAAAAAATATTCTTTAAAATGACGGTAACTAGCCTAGAAATTGAGCTGAACTATTCTGGAAAAATCTGGAAAACTCCGAGAAATTAATTTTGTGGGAACCCTGACTGCATTTTTTCCCTCCAGCTTTCTTCCTCGCACTTTTTAAAAGTGAATATTTTAATGTTTGGCGGTCTTATTTGAGCAAGTTCGTTGGGGAATAACTTAGGTCTCTAGAAAAAAACTATTGGTCTGAGAAATGTCCTTGAAAACTTGTATTGGTTTTGGGAAAGTCATTTAAGTGCTTGATTTTTTTTTTATGTGTGATCTTGTACCCCCTGGCCTATTCAAATTTTTTTTATCTTGTTAACGATAAGCGTAATACGAGACCTACATCATTTTTATTTGCAACATCATCATGCATTTGTAAAGTTTTTTTTTTCTAAAATCACTAGTGACTGATATTCCTTAGTAATTTTGTTGGGATAGCCATTTTTTTTTAAACTTTATTCATGAAAGATCGTGCATGGAAAGCATCAATGTGGGAAAGAAAATCGACATTGCACCGACATCAAAAAAAGCAACAGCGTAACTAAACACCAACAGGAAGCTATCTGTAATGAAAAGAAAACTTGACTGTAGCCCAAACGGAACTGAGTAGGCTACTGACTTAACCTCAATTGCCATCACCTTAGGCTGTTGAAACAGAAAATTAAGCCTAAATGATCTGTTTGTTCTCTAGCACTCCACTCGCTAACTCAAATATTCAAATTCAAATTGGATACAGATTGTGGATGGGATGGTTGTGATGCTGCACCATAAGGAAATGATGAGCTTGCTTGTGGGTTATAATATTTTTTTTGAGTTGGCATTTTATTAAATAAACGTTTTCAGTCGTGTGTTTTCCATTACGGATTTCGACTTGTAAATAGCCCCTATGTCTGCGGTTTAACTTAACTGCTTCTCAAGGTTTATTGAATTTTGTGCAAGGTTGTTGTCAAGTACAAACTATTTTCTGTTTGACCTACATACCACTGTTTGAATGGAAACCCTAGACAAATCGATAATGTACCCTTCTGTTCAGGAGAGGCTGCGAATGTGAGATTCAAATCCATTGTGTTGTTGTAAAATCCTTGAGCATACGACGTTTGGCCTTAATGCAGGTCTTTCAAGCCATAAAAAAAGTATCCTTTTGACTTAACGGCTCACTTAGCAGTTTGTGAACGTATTTTTCTTATCTGTGCAAAATTCAGCAGAATTGTAAAATTAGAGTGGGAGAGGTTTCATTTTTTCTTTCTATGTTCTGTTAGCCTTGGTTGGTTACATTAGCTTTGTTGGCTTGAAGAAATTGTTTGTAGGAAGACTGCATCTGATGTGAGATTGATAGTTGGCAGTGATTTTTTGTTTTTGTTTTCCCGAAAATGGTATTGCTAAATTGCGCATTGAAGGTGAAGAGGTAAATGAGGTACTCAGATGTGATCGTGATCACTGATTAATGGCGACAGCACTTCGACTTGCTTGATCAGTACGGTACCTGGAAAGGCGTTCTGGTCTTGCCCGCAAGGCATTGGACAGTTTTTTATACGAGAAACTGGGGTTGGAAAAAAATTATTTATTTTTATTTAAAAAAAATTCGATTTATTTCATGCATATGGATTTTTATGATTTCAATCGATTTAAAAAATTGTTTTTAACTAAATACTAATTACTTATATTTTTCGTAACAGTCATTAAAAATTTAAACAATACCACTCATGTCCAATTAACCTTTTATAGCCTGGCGTCCCTTTAAAGGGCAATTACATCCATTTTGACATGCATGTTTGACTTTTGGATCACTTACACAATAACTAAACACGCGAATTGTGGTAAGAATACGTTACTTACGTCCGATATAACAATTTAATTACTGCATCACCAAAACACGACACGGAGATCGCCATTGTTTTGCCGGAACGCTCAGAAATTAATGCCGACAGATGTCACTTTTCGATTTCGACTCGCAGCCGATTGAGATAGCTGTATTGACTGTGAGGAGCTCAAGCGTCTGACGGCCTTCGCTGGCCACTACACTGCCTGCCAGCTAAGGCTACCAGACGCTTGAGCTCCTCACAGTCAATACAGCTATCTCAATCGGCTGCGAGTCGCAGTCGAAGAGATCCGTCTGTCGGCATTAATTTCTACGCATTCCAGCAAAACAATCCGTGTCGTGTTTTGGTGATGCAGTAATTAAATTGTTATATTGGACGTACATAACGTATTTTTACCGCAATTCTTGTGTTTAGTTATTGTGTAAGTGATCCAAAAGTCAAACATACATGTCAAAATGGATGTAATTGCTCTTTAAATAGACTGCTACTGAACGGCACAAAAGTAAGTCTCCAAGCGTGCCGCAAGTTTTGCGAGAGTCTGCCCCCCCCACCCGAGCAAAGCAAGCAGTACCAGTCCAGTGGTTGGCGTCCTCATCTCCAAACAGTGTCTTGGTTCAGGGTTCAAGTGGGTCGGAAAAAGTGACCCACTTCCATCTCAGGTATAGACAAGAGTTAGTGCGCGAGAGTGGAAAAACTGTTATGTCTTTGGTGTAGAAATGCAGCAGTTTTTGTTTTCTGTTCGGTTTGTTGAAAAGCTCTGTATTTTTCAATGTCGGTATTAGTTTTGCTATAAATTATGCATTACATTTTGTAATAATGGTTAGAAAACAACCTTATTTTAAGAAAGCGACTGAAGTATAACGTTTTAACTTTTGAAAAACTCATTGGCTGTAATTTTAAGTTCTATACGTTGAGTTTTGAAATGAAGCTTTGTTTCGCTTATAGTATCGATAGTGTCAAGAATTTATATGGTTGGGGGGGGGGGGGAGAATTTGTAACTCTAAAAAGTCCCTATTGAAATGTGTTAACATTCATTCCTATTAGTTCCATCCGAGTTTTCAGAGGATGCCACGCGTTTCATCTGGAAATTTTTGCTCATTTTCAGCCCAAATCTAAAGTAAACTAAATTACAGCTACGCTAAACTAAATTATAATTAATAATTAAATAAAAGCTAGTTCGAAAATGGGCATTTTACGTTGAGGTTTCATAATGTTCAAAATATTAAAGGTTTAACTCACTCAACTTGGGCTTGCAATTTTCGATCCTTTCTTCGGATCTTCTTCAGGCCTTTTAAAGTTATAAAGTTATATACACTATTTACATCTACATGAAATAGTGTATGTAACTTTATAACTTTAAAAGGCCTGAAGAAGATCCGAGGAAAGGACCTAAAATTCGCCGACGTGCAAACCCAAGTTGAGTGAGTTTAACGTTTAATATTTTGAACAAAAGCTAGTTCGTTTAGTTTATTTTTGTACTGAAAACTGAATAGAAATTCCCACATAGAACTCATGGCGTCCTCTTTAAACTTAGACGGAACTAATAGGAATGAATCAAAGACGTTGCAGTATGGGGTCTCAATTACAAATTCTCCTTCCCAACCATATAAATTCTTTATATATCGTAAGAATGTGTTACCTAACCCATTCGGTTCTCTTGCATCTCGACTTCGGTGCACAGCCAGAGTGTTAACAAGCTTTATTTAAATGTTCACCTTTATAGGTTTGGAACGATTACTGCCATTGGCAAACTTTTTCAAGCAACTCTACTCTACAAACCACTGCCTACCGCAAGTCTATTTTTTTTTAACTTTACGGTTCGAAATTAAAGGAAATGCAAGTTGTTTCATGTGCAAATTTGCACTCCAGGAGCTGCATGTGTAGAGGAAAATGTGAACCTTGGGAGTGAGAAGTGAAAATGGTCTCTGTTGGTCTGAATTTTCGACTTATTGGTATCTATGATGTTGCACTGCTGAAAGCATTGTTGGGAAAAGTGCACTCCGGTATGGTGGAGATATCTTCTAGTGTCTAGACCTATTATCAAGCATTCCTCTGCATGTGGTTCAAAATGTTCGGATCGAAGTATAGGAACAAGTTTCTTGGGTGATGGTCCTGTTTTCTGGACAATGTTTCTTTTTGTCATCGACTGAGGGTTTTAATCACTTCAGTAGGGATTAGCAAAAAAAAAATTAAATGTCTAGCTTTCGCATGGTTAGCGCAATGTGTCATCACGACAACTAATATTTTGAAACACTGACACTGCTTACATACAAAAAAAAAATCCTTTCAACCACGCAGAGTAACAACAGATTAACTTTCATGCTTTCATGCATCCATGAACAGTCTTGACTCTTAAGAATGTGCACCATATATTATGCATGAAAGCTTCTGAGTTTAGCTAGGTTTGAAAGGTTATTTTATTTTCTAGTTTTCTCGTGTAATAATTTCATTTGCGGCGCGATGCATATTGGTATTGGTTCGACGACATGCGATTGGGTTCTACTTTTCCTAATGCTATTTCAAGAGCAGTGGTTATGGCGTGGGGTTCATGTTCTTGCAACGAAACGCGAAGTAAGGTGTAGAGCTTTAATAGTTTTTAAAGTTGACTATAAAACGTAGCTATAAAGTTTTCAATAAAATTTCATAACTTCCTCCTTCAAAAATTATCTTACTAGGAAATAACTGAAGGTACTTGGTGATGCCCCCATCCGCGTTTAATTTTTTCTAATCCCCAAGTATTGTCTGGGAAATGGGATCCCGGCCATGTCCTTACCAGACCACAACCAGCCCTTGAGAGCCCTGGGACTTAATTCTGCTCTATTCTGGCTGTTTCTGCACAATTATTAACACTTTTGAACAATTGTTTTTTCTCCTGCCTTTCGTTCAGTGTTTGTAAGTCACGGCCTTGGCTTTGGTCGGTTTAAATCTGGCAGGCGTTAAATTGGGTTTTAACTTTTCGCTCGACTTTTCTTTCTTCTCTTATCGATCTTAACCTAGGCTTTTGATTGACATTGACGGCGAGATCTCATAGAAGCCGCTGTTTTTTGTTAGATTATGCACTACTTCTCCGTCTTAACTGAACCAACAAAGAACGGAGTAAGCAAAGAAAAAATTAATGGCATCTACAAATGAAATAATGTGAATTCTAACGTCATGCAGACGGAGAACGTTTTATTCAGAGCGTTAGTCGTAGCCACCCCTGGCATTTCCGGTAAGTTAAGGGCCCTGTGATGGCTCGTGCTCATGTCGATTGTGGCATGTAAAAGATTATAGGAATTTCTGATGGGATTTACCTAGCAAAATTGATCCCCGCTCCTTCTGGCACTGTGGCTATCGATGGGTGCATGTCAAATAACAATGTCTGACATCAGCAGCGTAAGAATAAATGCAAACAATGTCTTGGGAAGTTCCATATAAGCTGAATGTAAATATTGCTGCATTCCACACGATGAGCCAGCACACCCGAATGGTGAAGGTGGTCAGTTCCAATCCAAGAGGACGCGGGATAGAATCCCACCAAGGTACACTTGAACCCATAGTTTCATGAATAAATCTCCATTATCTAATAATAATAAAAAAAAGAACCCAGGATACAATGAGTAACTTAGGCTTTTTAGGGTTCAGACAAAACCTGGAAAACCTGGAAATCTCGGGGAAATTGAAAAATGCCTGTGTGTCTGATTTGCAAGTTCCATTGACATAACTTCAATAAACTATATCTAACGTGGGGATATCCAGTTGAGGTTTAAACTTAATCCTAGGGTTAAGCTCGGTAATAAGACAAAATGGTGATATACATCTCGGAATAAGTTGAGGGCTAAGCAAAATTTAGCCTGACGGTCGAGGACTAACTTAATACTGAGTAGTTAGCCGTGAGATGTAAAAAGCGGTGATATCCATCCAGGATTAGCGTTATTCCTGAGTTTTAACTACTTTTCCACAAACGTATATCGAGTGCTAAATTAGCCTAAAGGTCGAGGTCTAAGGAGTAAAGAGCTAACAAAACCCCAACTTAGTCTAACATGGATATCACCAACATTTTTCTCCAGTCCACTTAACTCCCAGGTCGAGGGCTAGTTAGATCCAGGGTTAAGCTACTCCAGGGCTAGTTTAGACTGGATATCCCCACCGTTAGACTAGTACCAATATTTGTGATGAAAATGCGTTTAGTCCCGTCTGGACTGGTCGCTAGGCAGCTTTTTTTCTGGGATGTTAGATTATTATCGTGCAAATAACATTAGCTATAAGCCTACTGCTTGTTTCCCTTTAACTAAACATCTTGTAAAACACCTGGAAATTGTCATTGGGTGCACCTGGAAATGTCAGGTAAATTGAGAATTAAAAAATTGGTCTGAATCCTGTTAAAACTCTGCACTCGGTCCTCTTGTTGAGCGGCTGCTTTTTCGGTTTGTCGATTGATCTAGCAGACTTCCAGATTTCGTTTCTGAAAATGTAGGTTCCCATCAGAACGGGAATTTCTTGTCGCTTCACTGGATGCATAATTACAGTTGGCGGAGACACCACACTGCTTTTTTTACTATCCCTTTTTCCTACACTGAAGACGAAAAAAAAAAGTTTATTGCGGCACTTGTTCTCAACCCACTTTTTAGGCAATATAAAAAAAAAGTAGGGAAGTGACGAGTTTTTGTTTGTGTGTGTGTTGTGTGGTTCATCTGACTCATCAAGTTGGTGAAAAACCTTGTTTGGTCCAGACCGATATTGTTTACGGTTGGCCAGGGTGAAGTTGCCATAAGGTTCATTAAAAGTATATGCTTCTTTTTTTAAAGTTTTCCTGGAATTGTTTAATTTCTGAGACGAACTGCTTTTTTACTTACCATTTTTTTTTTTCAATATTAATTTTGCTCGTCAGCCGTTTTTTGATTACAGGGTCCAAGTCTGTTGAGCTGCAAATACACGGTAGTTTTTGTGTCTCTGGTTTTTGCGAGTGTTTTTGTCTCTAGCTGTTTGTTAGTTGGCTCACACAAGCAAGGAAAGCGGGAGGGGGAAAAAAGCGTTTTAAAACAGGTGTGCAAGAACCGCTAAAATGGCAGAAAAGAGCATTTCAAATCAATTCATTGTCTTCAAGGGTATTTTTTATATTTTTTCTATCGTACGTCTGTCCATAATTGGGTGCGCAGGTGCTTGCCTTCTGGTTTTATTGCGTATAGGTCATCTGTTCTGTTCGTTCCTTTGTATCTTTTCTTTGGGAAGAAAGGGACCTCCATTCCCTTGCAGAAGTGAAAAATAGGGTACGTTGAAGCGTTGATGTTGATGTTTTGTCAGCTGTAAAAGGGGTTGTTGGAATGCTGCGTGCCTCGTTATTTTTTATTCTACATTTTGTATGGACAAACAAATGCTGCAGCTTTCGCAACAGACCGTATATGACAAGGAAGTGACTTCTAAAAAAAATTACATGGTTTGGGGTCCACATGTACTTATTGTGTGCGCGGTGTATCTTGAGTCCTGCAAGGTCTTTATGAGCGGCTATGTCCTTCTGGAGGGGGCGGCGTTAATCGACGGCCGCCATTGTTTTTTTTTTAACCATCGTGGATATCAAAAAGGCACTCCTCTGCTACCAAAAACTTACAATCGATTATCTGCGTTCGTTCTGCAGCTAACTCAAGATAGGCCGCGGACACTTTAAACGAGCATCAGCTGGCTAGTTGTGGGGTAATTACATTTTCTAATCTGGCATTGCAAATCGCTGATATGCTTTCTTAGATTTGCCATTTTAAATTTCCATGTTGCAGTCCTGTGAATTCGTGTGTAACATCTTCCACTACAGACGTACGCCAGAAAGTTCTTTAGTTCCGTTGTAGCCTAAGTTGGTCGGTAACGCAATTCGATCGTAAACAGTGTTTTGCTCGCTTCAGTTGGGTGCCGTGATGACGTTTGCTTTTCTTCAATCATCTAAATTCCTTCTCTAAATTTTTACTCGCTCCCTCAAATTTCCTTACTTTCACCTTTTTCGGATGTTCCATGAAGGCTTGTAAGGAAAACGAGTCGTATTGTACGCTTCACTCACTCCAGTGGTGTCAATTCGGTTTCATATAGTTTAGTTGATTGTCAGTTCTTAATGAATAATTTGCCAGGTCGAACTTTGACGTGTCTTTTTCGTGTGTTGAGGGTTAAAAAAAATATCAAGTTACAGCAATGAAAATAGGCCTACTCGAAGCGTAATTTAATTATCTTTCCTTTGGTGCTACTGTCGTCTTTGTATAGGTGGCATCGTTCGTTTCATAGAGGACTTAGGGGACCTTAAGGTGCCTGCCTCCATGTTGGCTTTCCTGCGTGACTCAGTTTTGCAACATTAGTTCAAACTTTTCTAAAGGTAGCAAATGCTTTGCTTTTCCTTTTTTTCGCCCACGTCAGAGACGGTTTCGCGATTTCACTCAATCCTACGTAAAAGTTGCAAAAGCTATACCTGTGCTTGTGGGATGCACAGGGGCGTACTGGGAGGGACATTTAGGCCCGGGAAATGGGTAATGTAGGCCCTTCTCTTGCGGCGTTTCATAGGAATTTGTCATTATGAAAAAAATTTCAGTAGGCCCTGACAGGCCCTTAGGGCATAGGCCCCACGGGAAACCTCCCGTTTTCCCGTATGGCCAGTAC
Organism: Lithobius niger; assembly: GCA_023313725.1. Lineage (NCBI taxonomy): Eukaryota > Metazoa > Arthropoda > Chilopoda > Lithobiomorpha > Lithobiidae > Lithobius > Lithobius niger. The sequence continues at coordinate 250,756 of JAHWFP010142136.1, read as the reverse complement.
GCCCCTGGGGATGCATGACAATAGTGAGAGTACGTCCTTTTAAAGATGCCTGCTTCCATGCTGGGTTCCCTGCATGACTAAGTTTCGCAACATTAGTTCAAACGTATGCAAATGTTACAAACACTATTTTCCTGATTTCCCACGTACGAACGAGACGGTTCTGCTACATACACTCAAATTGTATTCAAAGTGTGTGTGAATGTTGCAAACGCTTTTATTTTCCTGTTTTCCCACGTATCACTAGACGGTTCTGCTACATTCAATCAGAACGTATGTAAATGCTGCACCAGCTGTCTCACTTCTTATTTTCATCTTAATATTTAAAATTCGTATTTAATCCTTAAGATCTGCCTCCTCCCCTAAAAATGCCTCCTTTTTCCCTCGTGTTTTTCTCGCTTCCACCGAATTCAGATTTTCCAGCTCTACCTGAATTAGAGTAGTATGGAATATTGGCTTTATTAATCATTAGGACTTCTATGTTTCACACTATAAGCAGCCGAGCTCTCATTTTCAGCTTCGTTAACTTGTCAAATGCGGTGCAGTAAATTATTTTGAATTTCTTTTTAATCATCTCGTTTTTTTCCCCTCTCCCTTTTCAAGTTCTAAATTGAGCACACGCTTTTCTGCCTGCGGACGTGTATGTTTTTACACTTAAGATCTCCAGTTATATTCACCACCGTCCTGTTTCAGACTCTTCCCTTTGTATTGAAGGGTGTGAAATAGTTTCATGTATTATTCCAATTGGAACAGGTTGGGAATTCCATTTGCAGAAGGATCTTTTCATGATGAGTCGATTGTGTTTTTTTGTAACTGAAAGGGATAGGCCTACGAGGAAATGCTTTGCATGCAATGGTAATGGCGTGTGTATTCAGGATGCTTGTTTGACTATCAGTCGAAGATACCAGGAAGTGAAAGGTGTCGAAGTTTGTTTGAGTTAATTGTTGTTAAAGACGTATGCGAAGATATTTATTTTGAAGCTCGTAGGTTGACACTTTGGGAATGACAAATAAAACAGTTTAACAAACGTGTTCCGAGTTTGTTATTACGACAGAGGCCATTGGCATAACGTACCTTGGCCAGGGCGCCAGTGGTGGCAGAGGGAGTGGCACTTTTTAACACAGGAAATTGTATCGGTGATTGTGTGGCGCTTCGAAGGTCATTTCCGTAAGTCATAATGGCTTCTTGTTTCGTCTAATTCCTGAATGTTTGAGAATCTGAATTGACAAAGTATACGTCGTTCACTTTACCTTTGTCGCATAAAAGATTTTCAAATAAAATCTTACTTTTGTCTGTCAAAGGTAGGCTACGCCTGGTGACTCGGTACTGTGGCCTAGGTCGTATAATGTTAAATTTGCGTCTCATTTTCCAGAGTATAGAGCAAAAGGAATAAACCTCATAATAGCTACAGAGGTCGCTGGCTTGAGCTAACTGCACGGGGCACTAGATAAACATGGATGTACAAAAAAAAGGCATCTTTAGTCAAGCCAATGCTGTGAGAGCGCACTTTTAGGCCTAAAAATCATTGTTCTGTCCAATCCCTTAAGCTGCAAAGCAAAACAAATCAGAAAAACAAACATTCCACTTACTGAAAATTGCAGCAACTGCCAACAAATAATAAAAAAAAAACCGCATTTTAAACCTAAAAACCACTCACAGCATTGGTTCTTGTTCATCCAGTGCCTCTTGTAATGGCTCCAGCATGATAGTTACTTATAATATGACTGCTGTATACAGAGTTCCTTACAAACAGGGGACGTCTGTAAATTCCGAGCTTTTTGCATATATTGCTTTTCCATTGGTAGTTTATTTTGCTGCCTCCACTGACGTCACTGTGCAGCTCAACTACTTTTGCACATTCGCACAAGTCAAACTGGAAAAGTTCCAGTGTACGCGTTTCCAGTGACATCACATAAAGAGCGTGTGAAGGACCAACCTTCCTATACTAAATTCCATCGATCTTGCTTACGAAGGAGCAGTTAGGAACTCTTGGGTTGAAGGATCATCACATGATGTCAATCTTGAAATCTTGGACAGTATAGTAAAAATTGAAATTCGAACCAGGATCAGAGCCTCACTAGGTCACGAATTATTTACCAACCAATTTACTGACAGAGCTATCATGACATGAAAAAAATCCTTTTCCAAATTCCTTGTGAGGGGGATGCATTTATACGCATGGTTGATGCAGTACAAAAATGCATCCGCCTTAAGTCTCTTCAGTATTACACGTACGTGAAAAATAAAAACATGTTTTCAACACTGGAAAAGCACACTCGGCGTGCATCTACGATTGCAGTTTTTTTTTCTAGCAGGACTGGTTCCTGAATTTTCTCAACCTTTTGCCAGGAGTGATATAAAGGAGAACCCGGAGTAGGGCTCGACGAAATGTCCGTGATAATATTCCCACATGTTCTGTCTTTCGTTCTAGGTTGCGACTTCACACAGCCAAATGTGGAACGACTGGTCGTAACTATTTTCTGGAATAACCCACATAAAAATACACTGTAAGGTTACATGGGTGCGATAAATACCACTTGTGCTACGATTAGTCCAGGCCTCCGTTTTCATCATTGAAACATGATTATGAAGTGCGGAACGAGATGGCTTCAAGCCAAGGCTCACTGAGGTAGAAATCACGTGTCTCGCTTCTAACTCACTGCCTGTTCACTTGCGCCATTTGACGTCTTTAGCGTTGCTGTAATAAAATAAGATGATGGCGAAACTGGCCTGGAGTTGGGAAACGAAACCCACAGCGTTCCGCTGCGACGACATTGTGACGAGGGATGGGTTATGAAACGATAGTTACAAAATATCCAAGAATAAACAGTACTTGTCAATATGAACCGATCGTATCTGGAATGTGACCATCTAGACGGGGAGGGGGGGGGGGGGTCAGCTTGTGGCCGGTAATCGAACCTATGGCTTCCGATTATATGTGGATTAAAAATTCACAAGAGCCTTGGTTCGTCCCGGCCTCATTGATGACAGGTGAATTTACTTATTTTTTTCTTTCTTTTCGCTACGCTCACTGGTTGCAACGACAGCATAATGTTGACTTGTTTTCGTAATTGCCGCTTGCTTTCTCTTAAACAAGTATTTAAGTTACTAAAACCAGACAAAGTCGTATTTATTTTAATTTTGGAAATACCGATACAGTACTCAAAACCAGGAAACTTTATCCCGTAAGAAATTGATAAATTTCTTAAGATGGGTGCAAGGCTTTGAATACTGAGTTAAGAACTGAACAAAAAAAACCCCAGAAAACCCCAGGCTGACATGGAGGTCTTTTCAGAACTGAACGTTTTTGCAGGTTTTTTCGTATTTTGAAGGATGAGGCATCAATGAAGTCCGAAAATTTGCAATAAAATGTTCAAGTTCTAAATGTAAGGCCTCACTTCCAAGTCAGCCTTGAGTTTTAAACTCCGCCTATTACAAAAATAAATATAGCCCATTTTTCCGTTATAGTTTTTTTTTTTTTTTTTTTTTGTGTAGGTATGCATTATCTTCATGGCGTATTGGCGAAAGTGAGTGTGACATTATCCAAGCATAAGCCTGGTAATAGATTTAATGGGGTGTGCGATAAGTCGAGCTTGTGCTACAAGACGAGCACAAGGACCTAGCTGCCAAACTTGAATAGGGTGTGAGTCATCATCGTTTACATTGGCATGTCTGACTGCTATAATGAAGGGAAGGAGGGAGGAAGGCTATTTCCTGCAGTTCCCTGCTCTCCATCCCATTGAACTGTTGCAGCTAGCTCATGCTTCCCATTCTGCGTATAGAGTGTCACGCAAAGTAAGCAGGCAAGCCTACACTTTCACGCTAGGAAAAGTGAAAGCCTAGGCTAATGGTTATGCTTCTACGTAGCCTACATAATAAAACATTTTTGCGCTCAGCTTCAGGCCCGCTTCACTTGACCTGTAAGCGCTCACAAGGTTAAGCAACGTAATAACGAACTGCTTTTCAATCAGCGCAGGGGAGGTAGAATTTGGGGGGGGGGGGGCTCCCCTGCCATTTTTTTGCAAAAGGCCATTTTTGGCGGCAATTGTTTGTATGACGATGGCTGAGAAAGGACATAAAGGCGTAAAAGGGGCCTAAAAACCCTAAATGGGACAAAAAAAGACTAAGAAAGGGGGGAGAATAGGGTAAAAAGAGAGCAAAACAACAAAAACAAAAGGACCCTACAAAAAATGTCGACTAAAATGCTTTGTGACCTTTTTGCTGAAGTTCCCTTGGCTTCTCGGGGGTCTAGGCTCGGATATGTTATCCGATTAATTGCAATAACGCAATTTTTTTTGGGGGGGGGGTTACAAAGGGTGTAAGGCACCCGGCCAATGAGGCAGGGGGCCTAACATTAATGAAGTGGGGAGCCCAAATAAGACAAAGTTCATTACATTTTGGTGGGGGTTGGTATAGTCACTTTCTCCCTAAACTTGTTTTCTTGTTGAGGAGGAGCCCCAACAATTTGCCCTTGCACCCCCTCCTTGGAAAAAGCGAGCTGCGGTGCTGATTAACTGATATACTTGTGAGGGCCTCCAAATTTTTCTTGTCAATAAGACATCCAAGAGTGAGTGCCAGAAAGTAGGCTACTTTGGTAGTTACAGCTAAGCGGTTGGTAGCCAACAGTCAACACATCCTGCTAAATCCGATTCACAATCTCTTTGTCAAAGTATAAATTATATATCTTTAAAGAAGAATACGATTGGAAACCACTGGGAAATGAATGGCGTTTTACCCCTGCATTCAGAGCAAAATTAGTTTTGTAGCTAGGATTTGTGGATGTAAGGACACTTACAGAACCACCCGTATTGTAAAGGGGTAACGTTAAACGGGAAGCAGGCCGATTATTATGTTGCTGACTGGTCGAAATCGGCTCGCAACACAAGACTACGACATTTAGGCGTGTCCGACAATAATTGTTGTATTCATATGGCGTCTGTCGAAACTAGCAGTGGTTGGTGGTTGCAACCATTTGTCAGATGTGCCTACATTTTGCAGCGACTAAAAGAATCCACCGCCTATACATGACGACGCTATTTTGAATATAGTCATTACATATTTGTCGCTATGGTTTTCGGAAATGGTTTCGTAATCGCTTGTTTTTTCTGTAAGTTCTAGCTTTTCCTGTCCTTTCAGTTACGTGAAAACGTTTGTAAACTCAAGGTTTCAATACGATCGAATAGCCTACCAAACAAACTACAACGTATTTGGCATACTCGTGTACAATGGTATTTCGGACAAAATCACTTCTGCGTCACCAATGAATGACGTATGCTTTTTTATTCGTCAGTGTAAACCATCATCAAAATTAGATCACTAGCTTGTGCAATCTACTTGCCACGGGGGAAACTGTAGCAATTGTTGGTGCTATTTCGGGTGTTATTCTTTATGGCATTGGTCGGAACTCTCCAGTTAGGACCAAGATGAGAGGTTTGTTAGCAGTTTACGCAACGCTGCAAATAGTTCGAGTATATGTAGTACAGTTCTCGAGATATTGTAATTTGAACTGAAGGGTTTGTTGTTGCAGTCGCTATTTTGGCAGGAACGGACAGAACGAAGTTCATTCAAAATTTTTTTTCGCGAAGGGTGAAAATTCACATGAGTATAGTGTTGCAAAATACAGGGCTCAGACAAGATCTCAGGAAAAATGAAAATAGACTACCAAAATCTCACGGAAAATAAGAAATTTATTGAAAGTCGAGGAACAGACAGGGAAATTTGAAAAATGCCTTTGTGTCTGATCGGTAAGTTCCATTGAATTTGCAGATCAGAAACAAAATACTGGGCTAGTAGCAAATATTTTAATTTGTGCTTTAATATATTCCAAGTATTTTAGACATAACTTCAATAAACCAAATCTTAGGCTAGTGCCAATTTCTGTGATGAAAATGCGTTTCGTCCCGTCTGGTCTAGTCTCTAAACAGCTGTTTTCCTGGATGTTGGATTATTTTCGTAAAATATTAATAAAAATAGTGGCTAATGCCTGTTTCCATAACTAAGCATCTTAATTGTAAACACCTGGAAATTGTCATTGAATGCTCCTGGAAATGTCAGGGAAACTAAGAATTAAAAAATTGTCTGAACCCTGAAAATGTTATAATTATTATAAAAATAATAAGCTAACTAACTGTCAAGTTAGTTTTACACGACAGTTAAGTTTTGTAGTTTCATTCAGAACATTGAAGGCTTTGTGGTACTGCATCCTACTTAAACCGCAGATGGGAGCAAAGTTTACTTACACCGAATTAATTGATTATTTATTTAGGGTTTCCTGCATAAATATATGAAAACGCCATGTCACTCAGGAAAATCAGCATCCAGTTAATCTAGGTAAAATTCATTGTTTTTGCTCTTTTCTGTACAAGTTTGGGTTAGTTATTGTTGCACTTCTATGATGTCCGACAAAAAAAAAAAAAAATGGCACGTACTTGTAAAATTTGCTTTACAGTGAGGGACTAAAGTAGTACTTAACTTGTACGACTAAATACCTTGGATAGGAATATACAGTCTTTAAGTTTGAGATTTGCTACTATACCAGTCCTTTTGATTGTAAACCAGTGCAGGCAGCATTTTTGTACTGTGTTTTACACCAGGTCAGACATCGGTGGTCTGTCCATCCCAGCCCTGTTGCCTTTTAGACATATCTCCCTGTCAATAACGTTATCTTTGTCTAATAAGTAACGAAATGTAGCTTACAGCTAGCCTTATGACCTCCTGCTTGCATGTCATGACGATTGTTGCTGGAGCGGAAAAAGAGAAAGCACTGTGTGTAACCTAGCTGTCACAACCATTTCAGGAACAAGTGTGTATTCTGAAACTGTTGACGCTCGCTTTCTTGTACTTTTAAATCCAGAATGACTAGGGAAAATCTATGCGATAGTATTGTGGACATTCTTTTCATTTTAAACGTATTTCAGTGTCGTGTACTTCGAATGCCTTGCAGCAGTTAGATGATGGATGGCTGTTGGAATTAGGACCCCTTTTCCGCGTTCCAGCAGACTACATTCCTCCTCAGTCTGTCGCACACCCCCCTCTACCATCACCGCATACACTTCAGGAACCTTGGCTGAAATTTTAAATAAGTTTATTTCTTCGTAGCTTACCACATTAGGTTACGTACTTAAAGGGTTTCTTACTGTTTTATTAAGCCTCTATAAACCATGGTTGTAACTGCATAAATTTATTTTAAAAGTTAGCAATTTTCCCAAATCGTAATGTTCATAACGATCATATTTCTCCACAGCCAGTAAATCTGTAACGATGAACTGCTTCAGTAATACTTTTTTTAGTATTATTAGTGTGGTAGGCTGAGCAACATTCGCATTGTAGCCATCTTGATAGTTGAAATTTGGAAGCTTCTACCTTCATCGCTTACTAGTTTGTCTAGTCTCTCAGATTCAGCAGGAAGGGTGAGGTATTGTGCCAAAAAATTTTCCCCTCCCCAAAATTATCCAGTTATCTTTTCTCCGTCACGATAAATTGTTTCCTCCTGGTCTGCTTCCTTAGCGAGTTGGTCATTTATACTAAATTTAAAATTTATCCATTTCTGCAGTTGGGAATTCTACATGTTTCTGTTTTTCTCAGGTCAGTTTTGTATACACCTTCGAGCTTCTAAAAGCAGAAATTCTATCGTGAATTCCAAAAAAGTCAACTGAGCTTTTTTATGTCTTTCTTTCCCCCCCCCCCCCCCATTTCCAAGGACCATTTGAAGGGAGGGCAAACCACACTTGTTTAAGGTTAGGGCTTAACATTGCACTATTTTCAAAGTTCATTTCTAGGCTTTTCCATTTAGTCACTCACTCTTCCATTATTATACCGACCTTGATGTGTCTGTCAAAAGCAGCTGCGACAACTTAAAAGGTTTTTCTCTTAGTGTCTGCTCTTGCTGTAGGCTGGCTGACTGATAGGTTAGTCATTTCCTGGCTTATGTTAGCAGACTATTTGAATTGCTTTATTTTTCTTCTTTCTTCCGTTTGTTTGTTTCGGAATTTTCGACTCTTAAAAGGACCACCTTCTCACTATATTAGGGCATTCTACGCAAAATAGCTTTTTCAACATTTACATAGCGTAGCGTGGATGTAGCAAAACCGTTTCTGACGAAGAAAAAATAGGAAGTAGAATGCTTTTGCAACATTTACACCCATATGAAGTGTTGTTGCAAAACAGAGCCGTAAGCCAACAGCGGAAATGTACCTTTAAACCACAGGAAAAAACTTTAGGTTCGGGTGCCGTGATGTGCTGAAAATGCTAATTCCGACGGCCGACTACGACGTTGAAAAAATATCTTCCTTTGTAAAATTCCGATAATTATGGAGCCTTGTTTGATGTTTCAGAAAGTAACGGTACACTCCATAAAAAAAGGAAAACGTGCGCTTGTCTTGAAATAAACGTTAGGTATGCGATATCTACATTTTAGTCGTCCTGTGGTGCCTTGTCAAACTTGGTCACTGTTGCGCCAGCAGTTTTTATTTAATATTATTCGACTTGTAGCCTTGTAGGCATATACGTACGGTTGCCATAAGTTAGAAGTATAAATTCTAGGCTAGTGTATGATCTCATAATCGCATGGCTCATACTTGTGTAGGTTGCAACACGGGAATCCCCCCTCTAACCGATGGTTGCAACGTGGGCTGGCCCTTTTCACGCAACAGATTGCTGTCACCGAACAGCTGTTGCCGTCCATATCGTGTTTCCGTTCACGGCAGTACGCCTGCCATTTTAAAACTTATGTTTGTATGAAAATGCAATTGCAAATAAAAAAAAGTCTTCGCGATCATTTTAAACGCAACCCCTATTTGAATGATTAATAATTTTTTTTTATCATTCCGATGCTCCTTCTGAAGAATTTTTACAGTTGGCAAGCAAAAGAAAAACCTTAATGGTTTTACAGATTCGTGCTGCTAAATGGCGATAAACTACAAAATAATAGTGCACATTTTTTTTTTCTTAAGTAGCAGTCCCAAGCAAAAATGTGAACTTGATAAATGTTAAACCTTTGCATTACTTGTTCCTTCTTATGGATAACTTGTAAACCTCTAAGTCAGTCCGTGGCACTGTCTTCGATCGGGTTGAGGTATTGCATGAACCGCGAGGCTTTATTCTTAAATTCTAAGTTTATTTAACAATAAGCGCCAGTTTCTTGTTAAAGGAATTCGGCAGAACATGCAACAGAAAGACCTACTTTGTCTCTATACTGTATTCAAGCCTCTGCGCGAAATAACGTTTGCAACATTTACATAGGTGAAAGTGAATGTAGCAAAACGCGTTTCTCATGAGGGAAAAAAACAGGGAAATCAATGCCTCTGTAACTAACATTCACACGCATCTGAAGTAATATTACTAAAACTGATCTGTAGAGGAAAGCCAACCGGGGGAGGAATGGACCTTTAACATCGAAGCAACAAAATTCGAGGGGTCCGACAAGCGTGTAAATCATGACAACTGTCTGATTTATAAATTGGTAAATCAATAAATCAGTAAATCACTGTAAATCAGTAAATCACTGATAAATCAGTAAATCAAGGGTAAATCACTAGTAAATCAATAAATCAAGGGTAAAACGTGTAAATCAGGAAATCAATGTAAATCAATAAATCTGAAGCAAATCAATAAATCATGGGTAAATCAAGAGTAAATCGTGTAAATCAGTAAATCATGAAATCATTGTAAATCAGTTAGGGATAGTCCGATATTGATATCGGTATCGGTATTATCTGTATTTATCGGTATTTTTGCCATATCGGTATCGGACCAGTATAAGGCTTCCGATACAGATATTTGTTATGCCAAGAAATGCAACCGTCTTCCCTGCAAAACTGACACCAAGTGCAGCAAAACCAAAGCCATTTGCTCAGTTTGGAATGAAAATGTGGCACTGGTTGGTTCTGCTGCTGTAAGTTTTACAACAACCAACTGAAATCTAACTAAGAAAATGAATGTACTGAAGCCATAAATAAGAATAAGAGTAAAAATGCTGTTATTGCTGCACAGAACTTTTTGGATAATCTCAACAGTTGAACCCAAGTAAAACCAGGAACCGAAGTCGCATTGTTTGTACAAAATATAAACTTTTAGTTTTGATTTGTTATTATTATCGGTATCGACATTTGTATCGGTATCGTATCGGATCGGTTTACCTTTCATCGGTATCGTATCGGTAAAAAGTCATATCGGCCGATCCCTAAAATCAGTAAATCACTGGTAAATCAGTAAATCAAGTGTAAATCACTGTAAATCGTGTAAATTAGTAAATCATCTGAAATCGCTGTAAATCAGTAAATCACTCGTAAATCAAAGATAAATGGGTAAATCAAAGATAAATGGGTAAATCAAAGATAAATGGGTAAATCAAAGGTAAATGGGTAAATCAAAGGTAAATGGGTAAATCAAAGGTAAATCAGAAAATCAAAGGTAAATCAGTAAATCAAGCACACTACTCAAGCCTTTGTCGGACCCCTCGACAAAATTGCTCTTTACCCGTAACTCACCGCCATCAACTTCTAACGATAGTGAACGGCCCACTAAATTTTAAGCTGTTACCGAAAATTCAAGTGGACTTTTGTGCGTCCATGAGTTGTGGTGAAGTGTAATTTTCTTGCGCGAGGTCTTCGAAAATCCACAGAAACAGTTTGCTGGTTTTTGTCATTATTTGCTTTACAACAAAAATGTATGACATTATTCCTATTCGTAAATGGAGTCAAACTTAAATAATAGATCCAACTTTGTTTTAAACATTTCAATTGAAGGTAATGTTAAAATATTATTTGGTAAGGTGTTCCATTGCTGGATGTATCTTAAAGTAGAAAAGAATTTCTTGCGGGTTGATGGTGAAGATTTGTCGTAAGTTTACCGGATGAGCCCCGTCTGATCATGTTTGTCTGAACAACCTCGAAAAGAATTAGGTAGACTAAAACCTAAACAGTAACATAAAAATAACAAATATAACATATTAAGTTACATAATATAAAGAGTGGAGCTGGAGCCCCAATTTTCCAAACGCTTTTTGTAGCTCAACCTTTCGAGTCAATAGCATCCCTAATTATTGGAATGTTGTGCTAAACTAAACTTACTTTGCTCCGACCCTGACCATATCGAATAAATACAGGGTGGTCCACACAAATCTGACGACTCAACATTTTAAAGTCCATTTTTTCTAGTTAGCACCCTTCACACCCAGGAGAGGACATAAATCAAATCTAATGAAACGGAAGATTTCTGTCCTTTCCTGGTTCTGAGGGGTGCTAACTAGAAAAGTTGGACTTAGAAAATGTTGAGTCGTCAGTTTTGTGTGGACCACCCTTTAAGTATCGTTAAGCACGAAAGAAAAAGTTGAGCCATGGCCAATATTTCGATTTTTTTTAAGTTCCGTCTTAAATGGTATTGGAAAAAAGGGAGATATATATATTTGTTATAATTTAGCGCCATAGTGGAGCACGTATTGAAAACTAAATGCATTACCAAGTTTTTTGATAATTTAGCTGCATTTTTTGTTTTGCTTTTGGGTTGGGGGGACTTTTGTTCAGTATAAACATTTGCGTAGTCTTGTGAACCGAGAGAGTGACTGGTTTTTTAATGGATTCAGTTTTTATGGACAATTGTGTATTATTGTCTTTAGTTTAGTTTATAAACAGTTGACTGCAGTTCAGTCTAATTTTTTTTTTTAGTTTTTCTGTGCATGGATAGTTAAAGAAAGGTCGAAGTAAACGTGCGATGATGTGAGAACCCAGTAGTTTAGCTGTTAACACCCTATAACAAACAAATAGGGAAGTTGGGTATTTCGCAAGGGTATGCATTTCATCGATCATCTGGTGGTGGCAGCTGGTTAATGTTTACTTCTGCTTGCTTATTGGTATTCTGTCTGTCGTGGCACAGATGTGTCATTGTCATTGTGGTGCCACCTGACGTCCAGCAGATTTTTAAACAGATGTTAGTAACTGCAGGAATAAACCAAGCTTTCCAGTTTCCAAGTTGGGGTAATACTTGAGCTAACGCCGAACATGTCAAAATGTGATACCTCTTCGATCACCAAGGAAATTAGTGAGTTGGCAGGGAATAGGTGATGCTACTATCACATTGGTCAATTTGACAATTTCTCGACCATGATGGGGGTAGGAGATTTGGCACCGTTTTGGTCAATCACATGTGGCCATTCACAATGGAGGACTTCTTCCGGTTTCTTTGGTTCCACCTCCCAGAATCACACCCCTTACAACTTATTGCAGGGTTATAATATTGTTGCACAGCGCTGTACGATAATGTGGCGTATGTCGACTTAAAGGGACTTGGCTTCTATGTATTTTTTTGGCGTAATTTTGTCAAATCTGTACGAATACGCTACTGCAAACTCTTTTTTTTTATTTTTTACGGAATTCATCAAAATTGAAGTATATAGTTAGGTTCTTTAAAGGGTTCATTACTAAACCAACAATAAAATAACTTGAGGTGTCAGGAAAGTTAACCAAAAGGAAAACTGGCTTGTGGCAGCCATCAAGCGTTCATAGTTCACGATTATTGGTTTTGACAACTGATTTGATCCAGTAACCGACCAAGAATTCGGTTATTTTTTCCCTATCGCTATTCATGTCTTCCATTTTAATGAAGAAAACCTACAAATTCCATCCAAGAGTCAGAGAAGGTCCTCAGTTAAAAACAAAAAACTCCTGCCGGATCTTGTTCCCTAAAATATTTATTGTCAAATACATTTAGCCCGAATTGTGGGTAATTAACCTGTTTTAAGACGAAGAAAAAAAGACCGAACTAAACCAAGTTTACACTAGCTGCAGATGTTAGGTAGCAGACTCCCACTGGTGTCATCAATTATAACCCGAGACAGCCAAGTTGGTTTAGTATGTTTTTTGACGAATTAGGCTGTTGACATGCCTAACCTGTCTGTTGGTCAGAAGTAGGTAGGCTTTTGTTTAACCCTACCCCGAATATTGAAGGTGTGTACCGCCTGCAGCAAAATGGGCTGCACTTATTTAACCATTATTGTCACTTTGGTATAGGGTTTAAACTAGTTAAACACGAAGATGGCATAGGCCTAGAAGATGTACTGGCAGTAGCGTAGTGTAACTACAGTTATCTCGGTCCAATGGTCGCTTTGAAGTGCAGATGGAAGGGTTGCAGGAGTCTGTTTTTAAGGACAAAAACGAAATGCTTAATAGAGTTAAACTGAAGTTGAAAGGTACGTTCCTCCAGGTTGGCTTACCTATATGGTTTAGTTTCGCAACATTAGTTCAGACGTGTGTAAATGTTGGAAAGACATTCGTTTTCCTATTTCTCCGCTCGTGAGAAACGGTTTTCTTATTTTTATTCTAACCTATGTAATATTGCAGAAGCACGCAGGATGCAAGAAAATAGTGAGAGGGTTTGACCATTTAAAAAGTCGCTTTACTTTGAATTACTTTTTACCGTGAAAAACGGTATATAAGAATTTTGTTCCGTGCTACATGACTCAAAAGTAAAAAAAAAATGGGAATTTTAATACGAAAATATAATTGCATAAATAGCTGATGTGTGTAAAAAATAATTTTTTAGTGGTAGTCTAGCAGGGATTCGGTTTTTTTTTTTGGGGGGGGGGGGGACACACCCTAAATCGGTTAACACAACTGAATGATAAATAACAAATACAACCGCACTTCTGTATAATGACTTGATGATGGGATCAGATTTGAAGCTGCGTTGCCACCCATAATGATTAATGCCTGTATACCGTCCATTCCCAAGGCTTCCATTTAACAGTAGGCCTACCTTCGAAAACCCTTCAAGCCAGACTCGTACTCTTGGAGACAATTGGTACATAATACACAGAGCAAACTAAGCAGAGCATACCAAAAGTGTCTGTTGGGCGAAAGCGACGTCACCTTTCGACGCTAATGAATTCATTCAGAGCTGACGATAAACTGTAAGCTGACTTGTGCTCAAAGTCGACCTTCTCATCGGAATTGGGCAGACTGAACAGAGACAGTTGAGGGTAACGTTACTTAAGTTGAGTAGATAAGAGTTCTGTGACGTAATAACAAATAACATGCGTGACATCAAACGTCGACCAAACTATCTCCAGTAGTAGGAGGGTGGTTGAGTTTAACTGGGTTTTCAAGCCACTCTAAGTCAGAAGACTGGCTAACCGGAGAGTCGATTGGAAAGTTTATTTATTGTCGAGGTATGCATGTGATGCTACATTGGATAGTGATACGGTTATCTACCATGAGGCTACGATGGTTGCCAGGGTGGATTGATTTAAATCGTGATTTAAACATGAAGTTAAACCAGTTCTTTTCACCAGTATCTTACCTTGTGGCCTACTATATATTTAATCTGTTTTATTAAAATTGACCACAGTATTCAAAATCAAAAATGAAAATTTGGCAAAAACTATAAATTTGTTTCTTATGCATTATCTCTGTAAACCTTCACCTAAATTACCTCAAATTTAGTATCCTCAAATTACCAGGGAAAAACATAGGAAAAAATACTGATTTAAATATAAAAAAAACGTTAAATAAAAAAAATCTGATAATTTTGATTTTTTTGAAAAAATCGTGATTTTTATCCACCCTGATGGTTGCATGTGTCGATGACGGCCGCCTCAGACTGGTGTAAGGTTTACCTGCGTGCACACACACACATACAATTTACTAAAACAATTACCAAAAAACACCTTGGTTTTTTTCTTGAGTATTTGGCAGGTAACATCAAAAGTACAACAGTGAACAAAAATATGTACGTTGTAATGAATAAAGCCAACATGGTGAACAACTGGCTCTGTTTCTTCGTTAACCGGTATCACCAATATTTACAGCTAATTTAGTTTCTTTAAATTGTTTTAATGTTCAGTTCAATGTCAGAATATTTTTGATAAAATAATGCGAAGGAAAAGCAAAAAGTAAAAGTAAAAAAAAAACTTAAAAGGGCAGCCCTTTTAAGTTTTTTTTTTAGATGCCAAGTTAATCTCACTGACCTGTACTTGTGACGTTAAAGGCTTTGTTTTTGTGCTATATAACTGTTCCCTGCAACGCTCAGTGTGCTCGCGAAATAATTTAACATAGAGAAGATATACATGTAAGGCGGAGAAAGAGCACTAAAATAGATAATTGTGGTGTCAAGCCGATAAAGTGCGCAAAAATGACGTAAATTGCAACGTTTAAAAATAATAACTCAGGAAATAATAACTGGACCATCGATGAAGCAGACAAAGCAGTTACAACGACTAAGCGTGCTATTTTAAGTTGGCGTAGGATGTACTTTATAGTCCTAGGATTACAATGGAATTTCTTGTAACCTACATATTTGAATATGGCTTTACAGCAAGGGTTTGCCTAACTGCAAGTGAATGATAGGCAATCTGTTGGCTATCATGTACTTCAATGATGCTGTGCACTGGCAATACACGTGACATTTGGACACAGTCTGTACTGTAGTACACAATTCGCACGGATTTCGAGCTGTTATAACGGGTGCTGTCAGTACACAGCGCTCAGTGATCTTCATGGGGAGTATCGAGAAAGATTTATAAAAAAAAACTTAAGTTTGGAGGGTAGTCTTGAACAGTTTATTTTGACACATTTGTTTTGGGGATCAAATCAAACCTATCGAATGTCAATCCAGTAGCAGTCACCACTTTGCTCGTAGACCTTATAAGTAGAAATTGTGAGTAAAAATTGTGGAATGTCATTTTACAATTGTTCCTCACAATTTTCACAATTTCTACTTAAAAGGTCTACCAGCAAAGTGGTGACTATTACTGGATTGACATTCGAGAGGTTTGATCCCCAAAATGAACATGACATAAACATGTCATCGATGTATACATGATAGCCAAAAGGTTTTATTTATATACTCGGCTACTCGCCACATACCAAATACATCTTGCACTAAGTATGGTTTTTCTATTTTATGCATATACGTTATTGTAAAATTTTCTTTAACCCCAGAATTAAATCGGAAAGAGCCGTTGTACAGTTCTTAAATAACTGAGCATAACGCCGCAAACCGTTGTCACTGTAGCTTGTACGGTTCCCAAAATATCCCTACTTTGCGGTTTTCCGAAGTAGCGCTAAATTCAAGTCGCCAATTGTGGATTTCAGTCGCCAAATGGCGAGTCTCGACCGACATTGGAGAGGGTTGTTGCTTGTTGAGGAGGTTAACAGAATTTGGCGAATTCTGAAGTAATTCAGTCATCCTGGGAATTGAATCATATAGGCCAGTGATTATGGGCATTACTGTCAGTTTTTTTTTTTCAGAACTTTAGTACGCGAGCCAATTTGTAAAAAAAAAAGGGCACGTGGGCTGGCTCCTGCACGAATTGCTAGTTTTAATTAATTAGAAGACTTCTCTCGATAGTTGAATGTTTTTTTATGCCCAATTTGCCGACATCGCTCAACATAGTATCATTTAGATATATTTTTGACAACACGAATGTTTGTGATAGAACGACCAAAAAAAAATAATACTCTTTGAGTAGTCAGCAGAAGGCTTGCTGCTTAATCCGGAATTGCACTGGTGATTACTGATATTCATTTCCAAGCCTGAGGACTTGGCATCATGAATAGGTCAAAGACAGCAGTTACTGTGATCAGAATGATAAAAGACTGCCACCTGCTTGCCTCTTGTTATGTTAACATACAATTTCGCCAAATTTCAAATCAATACAATCCACGTTTAAGCAATGAAAAGAATGTTAATAGATTCACAGCTTTTATGGCCCGTCCAAAGTTCATTTAATTCGTAGCGAACACTTAACTGGACTGAACTGTTTTTCGATTTTCAAATTTTAGGTATTAACCAAATTTCAACTGAATTAGATAGGCCCTATTAGCAAATTTCACCAAATGGCAATGGATATAAATTGTAACAGCTTGGAATAACACAATTAGCCAATAAATTGCAACTTTTGTTTGAATTCAGATTTAGTATAGTTACCAAACTTGATGGTTGTTATAGAAAATTTCTTCATCTTTGTGTAAGTTACAGCATATTTCATCATATGATGGATATGAGTGTAGGCTAGGCCAAAGTAGAAACATCAACAGCTTTCCATACTAGGCTGTATGCATATATGCATGTATTTTTGATTTTTTTTTTTCCTTTTGTTATAATTTCTAATTTTTGTTGCTAATTAGTGTTGCTGTACTGTTTAGTCGACGTGAAACGTTACTGCTGTATCGAATCATTATGCACGTAAATACAATTACAGCCAGAGTTCAAGGATTCACACTAACCCTGAATTAACTGTAGGGTTTAGGGATCGGCTGATATGACGTTTTACCGATACGATGCCGATGAAGGGTAAACTGATCACATACGATACCGATAATAATAATAATAATAATAATAAATCAAGACTAAAAGTTTAAAATACGTGCAAAAAATACAATTCGGTTTCTGGTTTTGCATGAGTTCCAACTGTTGAGATTATCCAAAGAGTTCTGTGTAGCAATACCAGCATTTTTACTCTCATTCCCACTTACGGCTTCAGTTCATTTATCTTCTCAGTTAGATTTTAGTTCGTTGTTGTAGAACTTAGAGCGTTGGAATTGTTACGTGCTACATTTTCATTACAAACTGAGCAAGGCTTTGCTTTTCTCACGTGGTTATTGCTTTTGCCGCGCTTGGCATCAGTTTTGCAGGGAAGACAGTTGCGTTTCTTAGCATAACAAATATCTGTATCGGAAGCCTTATATTGGTCCGATGCAGATATGGGAAAAATGCCGATAAATGCAGATTATCCTGATACCGATATCTATATCGGACTCCCTAGCAGAGTTACGTAACACACAATAAGACGATTAGTTTTTAAACATTTTCAAGCTATGTGTCGTTTAGCCGGTTAGAATGCGCTAGCTGATCTATAGTGTGCAAAAGTAAAAATGGTAAAAACATTTGGCTACAACAGGAAGGTTTCACGTGGACTAAACAGCACAGTAACACTGCGGTATCTGAAACTGTACAGGGAAGTTTATTTGTGTTCATTTGCTGTTTTGACTTGAGATCAGTTAAACCTTACCTTAAGCATCAAACGAGTTTGTTTTTGTTTTCTAATCTCTTCAGCCTCGTCGTGTACATGTTACAAAGACATTCATTTTCCTATTTTTCCCCTCGTGAAAATCTGTTTTGCTACATTCACTCTAACATATGTAATTGTTTCAAAAGCTACTTCGCGCAGGATGCTCGAATATGGTGAAAAGTTATGTCCTTTTAATGGAACATCCACTGGTTAAGTTCTGGGAATTTAACGATTGTTAAGTAGTAAATATTAAATGGGGCAATTATTCGGTGAGAAAAAGTTTCTTTAACTGTGGAGGGCACTGACCACTTTTGAAGTTCAAACTTGTTTAATCATGGGTTGAGGAGCCTACCAAATGAAAATTGAAAGCCTACGCACTACAGTGCTGAAAAAAATAATGTTTAAAAAGATAAAAATCGAAACATTATTCGGTCAATTGCAGCATATTCGGTGTATCCCTAGATTATGCCTGTTAAGCATCGTGGCGCGGTTGACTCGTCCGGGAAGGGATTCAGCGAATTTCCATAAAACAGTCACGTTTATTGATTTGTACACGTTGGTCTGGTAGACGTGGCTTCCCGTCAATCACGCGACCTTGGCACGGAAACTGCTGCTACAACCGTAGTTGTAATCATTCATAGAATGTAGAGCTGCTACCATAAAAAAAAAAAAAATCAATAGCACCAAACAAAACATGAGTTAACCACCGCAAACATGTCTCACGTGAATAATTGAAAGACCTTCCAGTTAAGAAATATCACGCTAAAAGGTTGGTTTTTTTTTTACATTAAAAGGACACGTTAGGCTAGATTTTTAACATTTACTCTGGTTAGAGTGAATGAAGCGAAACCGTTTCTCACGACAACATTTGCAACATTGCAACAATGTTTGCAACATTTACACGCCTCTGAAGTAATGTTGCAAAACTGAGCCGTACAGGAGAGCCAACCGGGAGGAATTGTACCTTTAACTTGTGCAGAACTATATTTTCGTCATTGTTGTACAGAGCATATATAGAGAAGCGATTCCATGGTTCACAGAAACTGAGATACAAGTTGGGAGACTGGTTAATTTCCATTCAAGAAGTTTTTATTAAACACGCTCCGGGGCTGTTTGCTTGCCGTGACTGGGCTCGTCCATCAGACGGCCAAACCTCCGCTATTCTCGTTTGTCATTGGCTAACTCATGATGACATCACGGCAAACAGCCGTGGCTCGTGGTATAGTTGATTGAGGGCGGCATAGCCATTAACTTTAAAACACGAGATTGACTGTGTGGAGTCGCCACTTGTGTGCTCCACAATGGCCGCCTTCAATTTTAAGTTCATGTCTTTATGTTAACCATACTCAGATACCCCTTTAACTATCTAATAGGCTGTCCCAGTCATTGTATATAGTATGACGTTACATCACATGACTTCCTGTTAACTCTGTATAAATACTACCCCTTACAGGAAGTTAAACTGTTTTATTAGCTGTAGCCTACACTCTGGTAGTCCTTGTTGTTTCATTACCATTGGTGCCCACGCTGGGCTTAGGTGTGTCCAAGCCAAGGATATCACAGACTGGATGTGCATTTTGGATAATCTTTGAAATTTTACGTAGACAAAGGTACACGCAGGAGCAGATGAAGAGAGCACGCAGTCCAAGAAGCCTGCCGTAGACTCGTCGGACTGTGTGCTCCATTTCATCTGCTCCTGGTAAACGTTAATTTTACCCGTTTATTTTTCAATTTGGGACTAAATTACTACTGGCAGTACATTTTCTCGGAAGCTTGGGAGACATGGTAAAAAGCAGACATAAACCCTGTCTGTCAAGATGGCAAAACTACTTGGCTGATCTGGTTGCGACTGAAAGGGGACCCAGCACAATTCCTGGCAGTCATTGTTGGCCAAAGTAGTGGAATGTTAGCTCTTTCTACGGCTATTCTATTCTACGGCTATTCTGGCGTAGGCCTGTCAGATTTCGGAACATTATCTCAGCCTCCGCTGCGATGAATGGTACTGTTTTCACACTACTAAATTCGTCTCGGACCGGGCGCACGCTCAATCATTTCGTGCTACTAAGTTTGTCTCCAGCTATAGGTGTATGCTCACCACTTTCCACTGGTGGTTAATTGTCTCTGGCCGCCTAGTTTTTAGCGGTCAAAACAGGCCAGCGTACCATGGTATACTTCGTGTGAAATGAGAACGTGTGCCTGTGCCGTGCATTGTTTGGAGGATTGCGCCCTTGCACAGTTTTATGACCCGAATATTCCCTTTCTTGCAAAAGTGGTAAACATGGTCGCTTATTTCAAGGGGAGAACTTTTTTTAGTGTGAAATCTGAAGCATCCGAACTAGGCTGCCTCTCGCTCTGGCACGTGCACTGCTTGAGACGAACTTAAAATTACTGGTAGAGGGGTTACCTGGTTCGAATCGCAGAGTTTGGCCCTCCCGTTAATATACTCATTTCTCCTTAACATCTAATAAGGTTCAATATTAGGCCGGTTCGTTTATAAGAGCATTACTTTGCTTCAGATTACTCAAGGCTCCAAGAAATTGGAACTGAAGAATCAAACCGATAGTGGCAGAAATTATGGGGTAGATCTGCATTCCTGATTAAATGTGGCCGCACGTGCATATTGGCTGAAAATAGGCGGCCAGATTTTTACTTCAACAATCGTTATAAATGCTAAGCTATTCGAATGCATCGCCGCAAGGGTGTATACCTGTTTCGCCAATTCCCGTTTCACCGAAAATTAATTGTGGTTAAAATTCGGCGAAAGGGGAAATCTTGGTGGAGCTAAATCAAAATATTCTTTAAAAGTTAGATATTGGAAAAGTAAAGTTACATTCCTAATTGGAAGGAATTTGTGATTAGGTGGTTTCTGTTGTTACATGTTAGGCCGCATCAAGCGCGGCAGCGGTCATGCACTGCCACAAGCCCTCCCGTAGGGAAAGATTTAAATCTCTTATGGTCGTTTGTTACATGGAACTTGCAGTGATATAAAAAAAGTTGTAATCATCCCACCTACATGTTTATTTGATTTGCCTCTGGTACATTAATTAGGTTAAATAGCTAGCTAGCATCGGCAGTCGATATTATTGCTTTACTTTCGAAGTCATTGGTAGGTCGCCTTTTTTCCCCCTTTAGTAAATAAGTATAGGCTACTTTAGTAGTTGCTGTGAATTTCGCTTGTGATGCCAATGCACCTCAATTACCCTGCAGTAAGGAGATAAAAGAAGGCTAAGGACACAGTCAAATTGGATCATTACTGATGTTTTACAAAGATTGCAAGAAGTGTTAAGTTACTAGTCTAGTCAGCTTTTCTTGCCAATTTGGCAGGATGTTTAGTTCTTTCAAAGCAGCTGCGTTGGACTATTTTGCGTACAGCCATTGACCCTCGCCGCTGAAGAAAAATGTTCAGGTTTCTTGAATATTTTGTAGCTACAGGTTAAAGTCAGTTCAGAGCTAAGTGGGTTTTACGCACAGAACAACGTAGTTCATCCGTGTGGGTGTTGTTGGTTTGGTCGTGTTTTATAGTAAAACTGGTGAAGCTGTGTGAAAATTGGCTGAAATTAGAAATGGTGTGGCATTTACAGTACATGAAGCATATGACTGTATTTTGTCAGTTTTTGAATGAAATAAGCTAATATTGTTAAGAATATTTATTTTTTGTATGGCTTTGTGCAGGAAAGTAGACTGCAATGACTAATTCGCCACAGTCAGGTCGGAACTCTTGTTTTAGTCTAAATGTTGTAAAATCAAAATTTCTTAGGTATTTTAAGTCCAAACTTTTTTGTTAGCACCCACCAGAACTGTAAAGGGTCAGATGATGTGTAATACGAGTATAGTTTTGAAAGTCCCTTTACGGTCTGGAGGATGCTAAAAAAAAATTAGGGCTTGAAAAAATTTAGCTGTTGGGTTTTTTTTGTGGACCACCCTTGTATATAGTGCTGGGCGGTATCGGTATTTTTACCGCGGTTATCGGTTTTTTTGAATACCGAAACCGTAATCGGTATTTGCATAATACCGAAATACCGTACATTTTTAGTGTCTAGCTGATTTTTTTAATAACTTCGCCAATTTTTGGCCGATTTGGACATTCCAATATACCATTCGAAGCGTTTTTTCACCAGCTTTCCAATGGAGCTAAATTCAAATTGATATCATAAACTGTTCAGAAATTATGGGGGGAAAACCAATGACCAATTTGCAAAATATTTACTCAGTCTTTAAAGTTGACTCAGTCATTCAGGTAGAGTGAACAGTTAGTCTGTACAAAACATAAACATCTATCCAAATGTTTTTTTTTTTTTTTTTTTTTTTGGATTCGGTTAGGATCCGGATCTGATTCAGCCAATCTTGTAAATTATCTGGATTTGGTAAAAGTAGATTCAGTCGATTCCTAGATTTTATGCTTCGTTTTAAGGGGTGTTTATTCCGAGCAACGATTAAACTGTAACCCGATCTCCGAAACCGATTCCAAACAAAGTGGCGGAGTAGCAGCAGAGGTGCACTGATGTTGAAATCGGACATCGGAAAACAGCATGGTATGCCCTGTATCATTTAGTAGCAGTTTGGCGTGAGGGTATGCTTCAACTACCCAGGTAGGCGGATACCGATACCGTAATACCGAATATTTTTTTTCAGAATACCGATATCGCACCGCACCGAAAATTTCCGATACCGCCCAGCATTACTTGTATATAGTTACTGGCTTGACAATGCCAGGAAAGTGTGTTTTTGAATGACTTGCCAACTCTACTTATTTTCACCGTTACTGTAACCATGACCTTTTTTTAGGCTCTATTACTAAAAGGTGCTTACAAATGGCCATTAAAAAGTGCCCAAGTCTTTTAAAAGTGCTTACAAAAGTTTTTTTTTTTTTATGTGTGCGATCCGTGATGGTGGGAAAGGGCTGATACTGCGCTTTCATTTGTATATGTGTTAAAATGATAGGCCTGTTTAAACATTATTGCCATTCTTTATAGCATTTCATATAATGTAATAATAAATAATTCGGATATTTTTTTTTTGGTTCCTTGCTGTTGTCACAAGGAGCTGTTAGTTTGTACGCGTATATAGGTTTTAAATTATTACCAAACGCACAATCGCTGTCCAAAATGCAAAAATTCAATACCAAGCGAAATTTTAATTCTTTCTCAGCAATGTTTTTTTTTTGTATGTTTGTGTGAGAGCGCTTTGAAACTGATGGTTATACAGTTTCAGAGTGTGACTTTTGAATGCTGGTTATTCTGAACGCCTTTCGGGGTGGGTGGGTTCGTAATAATTTTAAATTCATCATTAACCTTTCTTCTTGGGGGAGAAGGAGGGCAGTTGAAGAGTTTGCAGCAGCATATTTACGTGAAAGGGCCTTCTCATTTTAGTCCTTGTCTTTATACAACTTGCTTCCTCGAAGTGCACTGTTTAAAACAGACCTTATCGACAGTGTTTGTACATTGTGTTCGGGGAGGGAAACTCGTTAATTCGGACCAAAAGTATTAAAATATTTAATGGATTTTCTGCCGATCCAATGGCAAACACATTTTCCCCTTATTTTGGCCAGTCAATTTTTTTTTAACGAGCTCTTCTGGTTGCCTATCTTCTAAACTAGGGCCTTGCAATTTGAAATGCGTGCGGGGGGTTATTTGTCACGAATGGCGTTTCCTTGGAGGACGGGGTGATTGATTGTATCATTACATCGAGAATATATATCGATGTGTACACCATTTCGTATCGTAACATTTTATTTAAAAAAAACTTGTGGCCTTTAGTACGGGTACATTTTTATTACCGCCAGTTGCTGAACATTTGGTAGTTTAAGAGCATTTTACGAGCTTCCATGCAGCCAAGACCTTGAGTCCATCCTGTTGGTAACTTAGTCGTAAATTAAAATTCGTAAATAAACGGTATTCTTTATTTTTACCATCGGAATATCCTTTGTGGTAGGTTTATTTCCTTCATCTTTTTTGTTTGCGTATATTATTTTAAATAAAAATATTAGCACACGACGAGATAGAAACGCACTGGCTATGGTGTCCGCGGCCCATCTTGAGTTCTCCGCCGAACGAACACAGATAATCGATTGTACGTTTTCAGTAGCAGAGTGCCTTGTTGATATCCAAGATGGTTACAAAAACAATGGCGGCCGTCGATTAAAACCACCCCATCCAGGAAGACGTAGCCGATCACAAAATACTTGCAGGATTCAAGATACACCGCGCACACAATAGTTACATTTTGGGACGAAGAGCCAGGTCCCATTATTCGAGAAAAATAAAAAAGATTAAAACATGGGGGTTTATCTTTCCCTGTGCGTTGTGGGAGGTGGGAAGTGTTTAGAACGTTTGACTATGCACGCACATTTTGATTTTGTCCTGTTTGACTGTTTCTATATCACGTTAATATTTCAAGATATACAGTTTTGCTCCAAATCGACGTGTTATTTCTGTTGAATATTGCATTATCAATATCGTAGATTTAAAGTAAAATAACCTTGTTTTGCAAATATGTGGCGGTTTTTTTGGGGGGGGGGGGGGTTTGAAATGCTGCTATAACGTTTTTTCATATCGACAGTTTAACGAAAAAATGTTATTGTAGCATTTGATATGGAAAAAAAATCCTTTATAAAACAAGGTTATAAATATGTGGTTATAAACTTGTTACAAGTTTTGCCATGTTTTTCCTGGAGCCTACCAGCACAACTTTTAGATTATATTAAATGCGTTCTCATGTCATCGTGATTTCAAATTTAAAAATGAGGAAGGACAATTATTATATAAATGTAAAATGTTGCTTGACCTCCGTACTGTTTGTCAAGTTGAAGGCATCCGGATTCATTGTCTTCACCAGTCCGCTACCAAACTAGGATGTTCAGCACGTTGTGAATTACCTGTGCAGTTGGTATTTAGCCTTGAATTACAAGGAAGGAAATTTGTGCGTTGCGTGCAATGGTGGAGGCCGTTTTTAGGTCCGTGTTTTGCATGTTTTATTTTTCCCTCTTGTCTAATGGCAACAAGTGAAATGAATTTTAACGTGGTGGTTGCTGAAAATTAGTGTATTGCACATACACAGGGTTCGTACACGGCCTTGAATTCCTTGAAAAGCATTAAATTTGAAAACCGAAAATTCAAGGCTTGAAAAACCTTGAAAGTTTGAGTTTTGTTGTTGGAGGTTTGAAATTGCCTGGAATTTTGTGAGGGTACTTTGTTTGGAATGAGGTTAATGCAACACTAATATTAATTAATAGTAATATTAATTTTGGCATAGAATTAAATAAATGAAGAATAATAATTTGTCAGCCGAACCCATTTCGTCTGTGACCGATGCTCCGCTCGTGTGGACTGGACACAAAGAGAGAAGTGCCGTGCGGTGCAAGCAAATTTTGCCAGAACGGGTAGCTGAGCAAGCACTGTTCCACTGGCTGTTAGGTGCTGTAGTCTGTATTTCTCCTTACACCTTGTCCATGGTTTAGCTTCCTAAATAAGAGTACAATGGTGTCAACAATGACATCTGGCAAAATATTGGAATTTGAGATTACTGTGCAAAAAAAAAACACGAAATTTGTCTTAAATTAGCCTGGAAAATGATTTTCGTCTGTTACGTACGAACCCTGATGTATATACCAGGGGTGCTGCCGGTGTGAAAAAATGTCAAAAAATGTGAAAATTTGCTAACAGTAAAATAAAAATACGATATGAAATATGAGTGGTGGTGTGGAAAAAAAGGCAAAACTCACAAACTCAAGTATAATCAAATTATCCACCCTTAGGCCCGGCACGCAAACATAAGTAAAAAAAAAAAAAAAAAAACTGAAATTCTAGAGGAATTAAGAAAGATTACCATTAAAGACAAATTTCTATCATAGAATTGTGAAGCCGTGATGTGATATATCATATATGTGAGAAAGAAAGACGATTAAAAAAAATTATAAGTAGGTGTGCAAAACCTGTGAAAAATTAAAACCAGTATGCAAAATATGTGAAAAAATGAAAACTATACGTATGCGAAAAATGTGAAAAAATGAAAACGAGGTATGCGAAAAATGTAAAAAAAAATTAATATAGGTATGCGAAATAAGTCAAAATAAAAAGTAGGTATGCGATAAATGTGGTAAAAAAATGAAAAATAGGAATGTGAAAAAATGTGTAAAAAGCAGGTACCCCCAGCAGCACCCCTGATTTACACAAAACACTTGAATAAAGATTGACGCTCAAACAGTGATATTTTTGGAGTTTGGAACCATGCTAGAAACGAACTGTTCGCAGTTTTATGCTCAGATTTACAATGGCATAACGATAGTTTTTTTTTTTTGGCATAGTAGGGTTAAAGAAAATTATACAATTTCGTAACTGCTTGAACAGGCCTCACGCAAGCTGTATTGAGCTGTCTGAGGGCTTCCGAGAAAAACCATGCCTCATGCAAGCTGTATTGAACTTTCTGAGGTCTTCCGCGAAAGTGGCAACATGTACTGGGTTGACATTCGATAGAGTTGACATTGGGAAGTACCTACAAAAACACAGGACGGAAAGTCATATCGGCTGGATTGTAGTAGTATGAAAACCTATTCCTGTTTCACTTTAGACTTGAAATGTCGACTGCCTGAGCGGGAATTGAACCCTCAACTTTGGGGCCAAAGGACAATGGTCTACCCCTGAGCCATACATTCATGATTGTGTGGTAGAGCTTCGGTCTTTTGATCTCAAAGGATGATAAAGCTCCACTATTCTATTTTCGACTATCTCTACTACTGATAGTCTTCTTCAGGCAAGAGTCATGAGACTTGCACAACAACAACCATCAATGAACTTTCCCAAAGTCCACTACTTTCAAATTTCCCTCCTTTTCACAGTGAGCCTTGGAACTCAGTCAGCCTTGGAACTCAGTCAGCTTTCATGCTCACTGTCTCAGTTGGCTCCCTGATCAATACTGGAGCTGTTGCTGAACGAAAGTAAGAGCCAGGTTTTCGTCAGTTTTTCATTCAGTTCTGCTGTCACTATTCTTCGTATTTGCTGATATGCTGATTTTTGCACGTTCATAGGTGGTATCTTCCTATCTTGGCAGTGTTGAACGGCAATGGCCTCCATTTATGAACGTCCAAAAATCAGCACAGCATATAGGAAGAATAGTGACAGCAAAACTGAATGAAAAGCTGGCAACATTTCTTACCTCGTGTAGCAACAGCTTCAGTATTGATGAGGGAGCCAACTCGGACAGTGAGCTTGAAAGCTGACTGAGTTCCAAGGCTCATTGTGAAAGAGGAGGGAAATTTGAAAGTAGTGGACTTGGGAAAGTTAGTTGGTGGTTGTTGTTGTGCAAGTCTCATGACTCTTGCCTGAAGAAGCCTATCAGTAGAGATAGTCGAAAATTTGCAAGTTAAAATAGTGGAACTTGGACGACTTTTGGTTTTGCGTAAGTGACTGTCTTTAATATGAACTTCAACCAAAGTAAAATTGCCGTATTAACGGTAGTTTCGACAACAGAAATAGGTTTGCATCAGCATTTTAAGTGCAAGAAAGTTCGTGAGATGTTAAAACATCAAAACTTAACCTGTTGTTGGGTTGTTGAGTCTAAAAGGATCCTGCAATTCAGTAACATATGCTAAATCTGAATATATACTGGCAGACCACCGAGCGATGTCCAAAATCCTTAAATTTGTAAAATTCCGTTAGTTTTAATTATTATAAATTTTAAAGCGTATGAAATTCCTTTGAAATCTCTGCCTGCATGACCGTGCAAATCTTCGCAAAGTTGCAGAATGTCTTAATTGCTGCATTCTCGAAAATTCGTGGCAATGTACAACTTAAATCCTTTTAAAACAGAAATTTTGGTCTTAAATCCCGTATCTAAATATTTGCAACGATGATAAATCTTACCAAACTATGTAGATCCTGTGCGTCACCATTGTGGAGTTACCAGATCAGACACTCAATTGAGTTCTACTTACCTTTCCTTTGTGTTCGTAGTGTCCTGCGTAGATATGTTTTTCTTGCCTACCTGTTCCTGATCCATTAGGTTTGGGCCCCCCACCCCCTGCCTCACAGGACAGTCATAAAAATTTGTACATTCACAAACAAATGATATAACACAGCTCAAATCAGCATAGCTTTAAAGATGCTTGCACTCTTTCTACAGCTGCTGAAGCTTATGTTAATACGACTAATTTTTTTTTAATCCATTAGCTGATTATGTGAATTGGCTACTGAGAATGTGCAAACAAGATTAAAGAAAACGAATTAGCCAAATTAGTTTTGTCTTCATCAAATTATAATTTTTTTTGAGAATTGTAAGACTTGTGCCACGTAGGCGTATTTACATTTTAGACAATGACTTATTTTTTTTTTTCGGTAAATAACTTTTGATTTTATTAATCCTTAATGATGGTTGGTTTCGCTGGAAATAAATTCCTGAATTTATAAACGTAATCCAATCTTAATCCTCTTTTCTCAAGGTAGCCAAAGCTTACAGCACACTTGTAGCTGTCTATAAAGATGGGATGGAAATTGCGCCAAGGACCTTGAAATATTCTCTCCAGCTGTGTTTTCAAAATTCATGGTAGAAGTTTTCAGTTTTGTAGTAGTAGTCGCGGAGATGGCCTTCTTAAACAAACGGTCTGCAGCGTTCGGGACGGTGTGTGCAGTAATTTCCTTGGACTGAAAATGAAGCGTGAATGTAAGGGCACTTCCCATAAAGGGCGCGGACCGCCATTTACTATACCGTTTCGAATTTTGAACTCAAATTCGTGATCTTGAGGGAGAAAACTTTCACTTAGGGCGTAATCAGGAGCGAAAGGGTGAATTACAGCCTCGTCATTAGTGCATGTTTCGAAAACTTTTGTAATTTCCGAAACAGAAAGAGCCACGAGCTGTCATGAATATTGCGCGCAGTCGTGCAAGCGAAACTTTTTCTACTTTTTCCAGGGAAAATGCCGTGCGACTTTCAGGGTCGTTATTGCGTTTTTGCCGTTTTTGTTTGTTTATTTTTTTTTTAGGAAGGAGAGGGATGGGGAAGGGAAGGAAGGGGTGATGAGGAAAACAATGCGTCACTGTTGATGTGGATTTAGTTCTGCATGAGTTGAAAAATGGCTGGCTGTGTCAGTAAACTGCCCACATGTGTTCGCCCAACGTGGAAATAGGGAAAAAAAATGGGGTCGAAAAAAGAAAATTGATTTTTACTGGAGCTAGGCTACCCGAAAAGTAACTTGTATGCCAAGAAGTTGTTCGTTACGTGGACGACTTCGTTCATTTAACTGCATTCATTGAAGCTGCACGCGCTCACTAATGTACAATGTTTATAGATGATGGCGAAAAAAAAAATTGAGCGCTTAGGAACACAAGGTGTGGCTTTCATATTGGAAGATGATGAATAGGTTGCCATCCTCCCCACAAAAGTGACGCTCTACCTTGCACACGTTAGTTAGCAAGTAATAATAATAATGTATATTGGCCTAATGACACGCTGTAAGACTCGGACCAGCCAGCCCTCATCCTCCCACACTCATTATGCCTATTCTTCGTAACATGTAATTGATTTCTTTTCCCCTCAAGTGTAACAATAGCGTTGTGGTCCACTGCACGCCATGCATTTTATATTGGCTGATTTTGTCGGGTCCGTAAAATAGGCCTACTTTGTTATTTCTCCATCTTTTATTAATAGTAATAACTGGCCAGGGATCAAAGCGATGATGTTGAAATTTCGACTTAAGGGGGGTTAAAAAAAAAACTTACAGGCGTATTCCAGAAATCCACTCAAGTGTGAGTGGGGCTAAAAGTAAGTGTAAGGGTCAAAACGCGTCTACAGAAATACCCTCAGATGTTAGAACACTCACATTCGCTTTTGTGGCTGTACTAAAATTGTTGACCCTTACTTTAGATGTTTGCACTCACATTTGTCCTCTGACACTCACACTTGAGTGGATTTCTGGAATATGGCTGTTAAAATCGAGTTGGTTTGTGGGAGAAAAATTTAGATTTATAAAAGAACGAACGTTGATGCCTCTGCCTCATCAAATTGCTCGCGTCACGCAGTTAACATATTTGAGAATTGTTATTGAAAATAGCAAATTTCTCGGTATACATTTAACCCAGCAGTATTGGTCTAGAATATCGTGTGGGGGGGGGGGGGAGGACGTAATTTATTTTGATCATCTCAAATGCACCACACACACACACACACACACATATATAGTATATTAAAGGAAGCAGAGAATTTTCAGGAAAGTTAAATATTATATTCATGTTTGGTTTATATTACTTAGTCTTGCAACTAAAACTTATTAACCGACATTTCCACGTTTATTATGTTCGCGGAAAGTTAGCAAAGCTAATCTTATAAATTGCTCAATAAAATAAAGCTTATTTCACAGCTAGAATTTCTCAGATTACCACATAGTCACCATCTTTCACCGAGTACTTCCTACAGCATAAGTTAAGGAAGTGGTGGCAGTTAATCGAATTATACCAGCCTTTCAACATCCTTGTGCTAGTAATAAAGTAAGTACTGTAGTTTGACGGAAGTAATGTATTGGTTAATGACATAAGAAACTACCGTTTAAACATCGCAGAATCCGATGATCGTGAGCAACTATAAGGGCAGTGACTGATAACAACGATTTCAGTGTCCACAGACTTGTTTAGGATGAGTTCTTTCTCAACCCTGGACATGTTGACAGGTATGCCTGGAAGGGGGAGGCCGACTGCTGCCAGATCTTGTATAAAACTGAGTTTGATATTTCTTGGTCTTTTGTCTGGCTGATAACCTGGAGCCTAGTCTAGAGCGATTGAACCACTTGTTGAACTTGTCCTGATTTTGCATTATGTGCTATTCTCCATGGTTTTTGGTATTTCTGCATCTTGTGTTTTCCATGTGGCATTGTCCGGCCCTCTTCTTCGTCGAAAGTTAAGTTTGGCCTACTTTCATTCTGCACGTTTGCAAACTCCGATTCTTCGGCTTTTGTTGAAAGAAAATGCGGATTTTGTATAACCAGTGCATCGAAATCGGAAAACCTGAACCACCGTATTTGGGTGTGTTGGTGTCAAGTGATTTTTTTTTTATTGGCCTGTGTTGAATAAACAATATTTTTTTTAGATGTATTGTCCATGATGGATCGGGTTGAGAAGATAGGTGTTGTTTTAAACTTCTTGTGAATAAAATAAACACTTAAAAAACCCTTCCTTCTTTCTTTAGGGCTTTTGTAAGATCCTGTTTAGTTTTAAAAGATTAGTGTCTGTGTCTTTGATCTAATAATTGTAAAAACAAGACAATTCATGAAAGGTTCTTTGCCATCATCTGTGTGGAGTTCCTTACAAGTTGTTTAGGAGGGTGTGAGTTAAAAAATCGGTGAATTCTTTCCGTGAAATTCTGACGAACTTTGTCTTCAACATAAATTGACATGTCGTTGTTTCCGTTTACTTCACTATCACTGTGTAGCCTTGTAGCAACGTCACTATTGCAGCCTTTCCAATTTTTTTTTTACAATAGTGTGAAGTTAATACAAGAGGGAAAACTGCCTGGCGTAATTAATATTACTTTAAAATACTGCTGATTAAAGCTCATTCGTTTTTGCACCAACAGAATCGGTGAATCATGCTATCAAAGCAGGAAGTTGTAGTAGACTCTCCATTATTATTTCTTTTTTATGCGTGTACTATAGGCTACTAACGGGAATGCAAAACACACTACTGAAGTTTAGTTGTAACTACAAAACTTGAACTAACAAGCTCTTATTGTAAGTTCAAGTTCTTCAAACGCTTGTCTTGGCTAGGCCAAGCATTTACTTTTTTGCAAGTTTGCTGTTGTTAATTTTTGTGGTTGCATTGTAATGCTCGATTAAACAATTGGGTCTATTTCTAACATGCCCAGCTGTTGGCTTAACCTTTTTTTTTTGAATTGCAAGCAAGACGTATTCGAAGGGTTACAGAAGTGAAAGTGGTCTATGTGTTGCTAGTACACCATGCGAGTAGTTAATGTGATCAGGAAAATGCCAGTTTTTGCATGTACGCACCAAATCGCTGAAGAGACTTTGATGTGACGTGGTAAACTTAGTTTCGGTTTTTTGAAGTAGATAGTTTGCTTCTGAACTTGTCAAGTCCTGGTACTCCATAATCTGTAGGACACGTTTTTGTAATGCTCATTGAAGCTTTGTGACTGACTGAAAAATAGCAAACTAATATGATTGTGTTAGTGATTGCTAAGTTTTCCTTAAAGAATTGTAAGCGTTACTCTTCGAAAAGAGAACTTGATTTGGTGTAAAATACTACTTAGTTTTATCGCCTTTTCTTTTTTTGTGTCAGACTGTTGTATTTTCGTTGCTGACGTGTGGAAAACGGGTCGGTAACCCTCAGGTTTTCCTTTTCGTTCCTTGTTACCGAAATCTATCCGATTCTGTCCAAATTCCGGAAATAATTCCTGCCACGCATATTGACCACAGACTGCCCTATCTGTCAGCAACTTTATGATTGCACTGGTTATTCTGCTCGATCTTCTTGGGAAAAGGTTTCTCAGTCCTTCCCCGAGATTTCCCCTGCCTTCACTTTCTTCGGGTAAAAAAGTTGGATTGCTTATTCAGCAGACTTAATTTTTTTAAAGAAATTTTCAAAAGTGACAAGAAACAGAAGTCAGTCCCTGACTGGCAATGAAAGAACCACGGTAGACATTAAAAAAAAATGTTAAATTTTCAGCAGTTTTTTCCTGCCTTGATCGCCTACCAAATGAAAACACAACGAGTTGATGCTCCCAACATCATCTCTTGTGTTTTCATTTGGCATAGGTGATCAAGGCAGGAATTAACTGCTAAAAATTTAACCTTTTATTTTATGTCTACATACCGTGGTTCTTTCATTGCCACTCAGGCAGGGGCTGACTTCTGTTTCTTGTCTTCACGACCACGAAGCCTTGCAACAGTTTCCTTTTGCAGCTTAGTTAAGGAAAGTTTAATTTTGTTTTATCAGTATTCGTAATGTTGTTGTGCAAGGTATTTCACTAATACCCATATAGTTTGTAACGTATTAGCTATTGTGTTATGTTAGGGGGTGATTCTGTTTATGGTTAAAGTGGTTATAGTAAAACTTAAATGCAATCTTTCAAACAACAAGAATATACGATGCACACAGCCGTCATCTGCATACAACTGGGTCAGTGGAATAAAGTGCATGCCTACGAGATACTTGAACAGTTCTGAAAATGCCCTCCGCCGCGCGTTTCGTTTCACTGCCTGCACAACATTAACCATGTAAACACACGTTGCCGGACCACAAATGTCCGTAAATTCTGATTAAAGTTCTGTGGAACTAAATAAGTCATTGCACATGTCTTCATTCCGCGACAAACCTGTAATCATCGTCCCGTGGGTGCTGTAATTCTCTCGCCTTGAGATGGCTGGAGAAAATCAACTACACTTTTTCTGCTGACTGCTTTATGGTCTTTTGCAGAAAGGATGAAAAGAAAAGGAAAAAAAAAAGGTTTTTTCTGTAACAAAGGCTCTCCCATATTGTTCCTTGATCTATTGTACGTTTGTATCCTTCATACTGAAAAACGTTGTCTCCTTCATAGAACGTGTTGTAGTGTAAATGCGCCATTAGGCCTAGTTGCTGCTTTTTTTTTCTTTCTGGGTTTCAGGTTTTTTGTGTGTGCAGTCTTTGTGGGCCTATTTCTTGTATCTTTGTTAACACTTTCGTTTTAAAATGACCGCTCATCAAGGTCGAGCGTTGTATCAAATGATAGTTGTTTTGTTTTGTCACACCTCTTGGTAAATTACGCAATCCGAAATGAAATTTGGGAATGGTGGTTGGGCATAATTACACCGTGGCACATTTAATATTGCTAAACGATTGAAATTCTAGGTTTGCTGTTCATTTGCTGGTGTGTGAACTTATTCCGACCACTCTCATGTTATGCTGTTGCATCTCATTTTCTGAGAGTTTCGTGAATAGGTTTTATTGTCATCTTTAAGTTTTTATTTTATTGTAACGATGCAGCCCTAATTTCGTGCTGGCCTTGGTAAATTATATTAGAAAGTAGGTTGGTTTTCCTATGTCTTCCGTAGACTGTGGATGTTATGTCCATGCAAAGATTATATAGTTCTAACCACATTCGTTAAGTGAAGTTGTACCCGTCATTTAGTTTAGGATTTAGTAATAAGAACCATGTTAGAGGGAGCTTGAGTTATTGGAGATGCTTGGGTGTAGCCTACAATTAATTTTTAAAACCGTTTCCAAGTCTATTTAGAAACCTTTTGAAGTTGCGTTGCTGAAGACCTAAGTCAGGTTTTGTTGATTTTCTTTTGCCAACTCGCTTTACTTCAAAACTTTGATTGTGCTGACATTACTTGGTAGGCTCCTATACAAATTCAAGAATTCAATATTAGGCCGCGAAAAAAAAATTTATTGGTTCTTAGGCCCTGCCTGGTGACTTTTCTTTTTGAGCTAAAGAAAAAAAAAGTGACCCACAAAAATTTATTAAGAGATACTGTGCTTTCTCACACACAACGCTATCCAGTTAGCATCAGGTTGCGTTGCAGTTTGAAATAGTGTAGAAATTTACTTCTATAGCCATGCAATCTGAACAGAACAAAATTTTCAAGCTACTTTTTAGTTTCAAACAGAAATTAAAAAAATAAAAGCCTGGTCACCTGGACGTTTAGGACTTGTAGAAAATGTCCGTGAACCAAAACATTTTTTTTCCTATGGCCTATAACATACAAGTTTGCTGGGCAAATGATAGTACGTTATGTAAATTTTTTAAATGGTAGTTTCATTGTACCTTTTTGTAACTTTAAGATAATATAAAAATTGAAAAAAAAAAAAGCCTGTTTGCCCGGTCATTTTAATACTGAATTTGCCCGAGAGCCAAATAATTGTCTTGTCACGGCCTTATGCACCACTAACAGGCTGCCATCATGCAGAAAAATTTGGTAAATTGTATGAAACAAAAATGATAAAAGTATGAAAAGTAACAAGCAATAAAGTAAGATTGTGTAATTTAGTGTAAAGTCACTTTTTTTTTTAAAAGACCAGAGTTTTATTACACAAAAAACATGAAAATTCTGAAAAATTTAGGAGGCTGTGCATCGGTGAATCTAAGAATCGAAATGTGTACGGATCGTTAAAGTGAAGTTTCAGCAGCATGCAACATAAATGCTGCCCTATTCCTGTAGTACTTTTGCAGTGTAGTGCTTGCTTATTGAAAGCATTGTTTGGTTTGTTTTTGGTGCTAGGCTGCGGCGTCATGTATACAACCTTGGGTTCTGTATTCGGCACGTTTTTTCTTTCTTTTGGTTTTGTTATTCAGAAAGCGGGATTTAATTATGGATCCCTTCCAGTAGGCAATTTTCTTATTTATAAGCAGAATTAAATTAAGTAATTACTAATTACCTTACAGAATGTCTCCAAGGCTTAAGATTTTGAATTCGCAGACCTCGAAAAAGAAATTTCTGCTATGTGCTTGGCGTTTCTTTCCCAAGAACTTTGTGTGCACGTGTCAATTCAGCATTTCTGGTCCTACCAATGAGCCCGCATACAATTATTAGTATTATTATAATTATTTTATTTTTATCCATGTGCCAACAAAACTATTAATTTGTTTAGCAACCACACAGTAAAAACGAGTTTGAAATTTAAAAACTAATTGCAGTTAGCGAGCTATTGTTTGGTATAGGACCAAAGTATTGAGTTCGGTCCTGGCTTCCTACATCGTGCTACGTTCTTGTGTGAACTTACGAAACACTGACTGGACTCTGACATCGGTAACTTTTTTCTTCGTTCTTTACTCCATTACTGAAGCTAGAGACGGTATTGCAGTGATTATTCAAGATGTTAGTTTTTCTTGAATTATCCTTTGTGTTACTAAGTTTTATTTTTGCTGGTTTGTTCTTTTGAATCATTAATTCGGGTAAACCATTAAACGGTAACCATAGACGACACTGAATAGTGAATATGAATAGTTGCTGCAAAAAGAAAATAGTTGAACTAGCCTACTAGCCTCTTTATGGCAGGGTTCAGACAAAACCTGGAAATCTCATGGAAAATGAAAATAGAGCCAAAATCTCGGGCAAAATTTCAGGGACAACAAGAATTTTTTTGAAATCAGGGAAAATTCAGGGAAAGTTGATGAAATGCCTTTGTGTCTGATCTGTAAGTTTCATTGAACTAGCAGATCGGAAACAAATCCTAGGAAAGTAGGAAATATTTTAATTTGTGCTAAAATATGTTCATGTATTTTAGATATTACTTCAATAAACCAAATCTTAGGCTGGTACCAGTACCTGTGATGAAAATAAGTTTAGCCCCGTCTGGCCTAGTCTCTCGCTAAACAACTATTTTGTGGGATGTTGGATTATCTACATAGTTTCGTACAAATGTTAATAAAAACATTAGCTACTGCCTGTATCCCGAACTAAACATCTTGTAAACTACCTGCCATTGGATACACCTGGAAAACCTGGAAATGTCAGGGAAACTGAGAATTTAAAAATAGTCTGAACCCTGTACGAGGTTGGATGTTCAAAAATGAAAAAGTTTTCGTCAGGCTAACTGTTATAAATAGACATCGGAACAGACAATTTCAAATCCTAACTATGAGTTCAGTTGCTTGAGGTGTTGGGCAGAATGAGGTATACCAGTCATCGTCCTGTGGCCAAGCTACTTCCAGATAAAAAAAAAACTTGTAAAGAACTAAATGTACTGCCCTGTTTCTGGAGAGCACGTCTTTGAGCGACAGGGTTGGCAATTTCCCGGGAAAAACTAGTTTTGGATAGGGCACTGGTAAATACCGGTAAAAACCTGGTAAATACCAGTAAAAACCTGCTAAATACCAGTTAAGTGGGGAAAATGTTATTTTTTATAATTATTTTTTTATTACATGCATTTTTTTACGTTTGACGCCTAACTGCTCATTAACACTAATAGTAGTAACTAGTAATTCTATTTGAAACGAAAATTCAAGTAACAGAATGTAACGAAACTGTTAATTTCAATTATAATTTTTGTACTTATAACACACAATTGTTAATTTTCCTAAGTAAACGTTGCACCAGCAAACATATTTTGAATCTAATCTTTTGAATTGAAGACACTTTTAATTATATTTAACACTATTTAATTTTTAAAACTAATATAATTATATTTTACACGTTATACACCTCTATTTGTGTCTGTAACTGGGAATAACTGGGGAGAAGTTTATCCCGGGACGGTAAATACCTGGTAAAAACCCTCCCTGGTAAATACCATGCCAACCCTGTGGAGCGAATTATTAAACACTTGTAACGGTGATTGTCTCCGCCAATAACGTGGCTAGCGAGAACGAATCTGAATTTTGTTTGATTTCAATTCGAGAATTAAAAAAAAGTATCCTAATTTCATGAAGAGAGTTTTACCAGAAGTCTTTATTTTGGATAGATCTGAGGGCATTTATTCCAACTTGTAAGTATGTTTAAAAAAAAATGGCCAGTTTCAAGGGCTGCACTATTCTGCTTTTTAGAAAAACTTGTTTTCCCACATGTGTTTAATGTTCCTATATTTATTTCCTCTTTTTTTTTCATGGCCGATCACCTGCAGAATTAGAAATATTAATCGAACTACGATTTTAAAGGACTGCCGTGATGGTTTGTTTAGTTTCTCCCGAACCTGCCTAAAGTGCAAGGAAAAGGGGGCAAAAAATTCTGCAGGATGTTAACCTCTTGGAATTTTTATTATTATTGGTTCGAATTCTCTTCTTTTCCTTGTTATATCTTGACAACAACGAGACAGAATTTGTGAAGCTACAAATGAATGAGAATGAGCTCTTCAAATTCTCTAGTGAAGCGTCCATGAAGGTTTGCCCTGAAGGTTTTTTGGGGGAAACAGGCTCGTGGTGCCTAGAGGCTGTTTGCTGCGTTGCTTATGGGGTTTCCCTCAATAGTATGTGTGCTGACCAGACCAAAATGGTGAGAGAGAGCCTGTGGCTGACTTGTTAAGGAGGTGAGAGTTCACTGAGGAGACTCTTCAAGTGTTCGCCATGTTCCTTCTTAACTGCTATTCTCTTGTGCTCTTGAACCTTTGTTCAGTTAATGATGCAACTAATTGTTCACTGGATTTATTAGTGACAGTGAGAGTTGATAGGTTGGATGTATAGGCCTGATAAGACCGCCATTATCAGCACACCGTATCTTATTAAAGATAGGCAACTCATGTGTGCCAGGAAGTGTAAATGGTTTGCTGCTGATGAGTGGCTTCCTAAGGTGTGAATGGAATTATTTTTGGAACATGCTGCAGCAATGAAGAGCAATGAAAACTATTTAACATGAAGGACAGTTTTTTAGCAAACAATGACTACCCTCCTTTACGGTGAGGGTAAAGGAACTCATAAAGTGATAGATATAGAAGTCACAGAAAATGGTGATAGACACATAATGGCTGCCCTAGGGATGGTCAATAACCGAAACCGAATTTTCGGTTTTTACTGAAAACCGATTCGGATTTTGTGTCGGTTTTTCGTACGGTGTTCGAAAAATCAAAAATTGATATTTTTTTAAAAAATAAATATTATTTTCTATGTATACATGACAACAAGGCTCCTAGTCATTAAAAAGAAAATACAGGAAAATGGTGCCACAGCTATAGGCCCATGGTCTATCACGCAGCTGAAAGTGAAAACAGGAGTGAGTTAGAAGCCAGTATTACTACGGTTACAGGAAAAAAAAAAACAGAAATAGCTGCTTGGGGTGGATGGTCGCGAAAAC
The DNA here is from genome assembly GCA_023313725.1 of Lithobius niger. Lineage (NCBI taxonomy): Eukaryota > Metazoa > Arthropoda > Chilopoda > Lithobiomorpha > Lithobiidae > Lithobius > Lithobius niger. Next base: position 212,057 of record JAHWFP010142136.1, on the reverse strand, counting down.
CGAAACCACAGTTTTGTGGGGTGGAGGAAGCCGAAACCGGAACCGAAGTCAAAAAAATGAAACCGACCAATTCCTAGGCTGCCCCCAAGATCAGGGTTGGTGCGAGAATCTTGGTGACCGACATATTGGTTCCAGTATTGCCACTTTTTTTTCCTTGATAGGTTTTTCAGTTATGAAGTAACTATAAATGGGCCTTTTTTTTTTACCGTCAGCATCTATGTAATTCAGCTAGATACAAGTTTTTTTTTTTAATTGCAACATTTTGCAACACAGTCTAAAGTAAAACAATCATACAGTGCACGAAGACAAAACCAGAAACCATTCCACAATAAAGCAAGTGACCTTGACTCTAGGTCCAGGGATTTGTTTGTTAATTAATAATACCAGCACTTCTTGAAAGTAGTATCGTATAATTGTATATGTTGGTCTCGTAACTGGAATAATCCTTGTTTGATAAAATCGGCTGAAAGTCGTCAATTGAAATAAAGCCGGGATGCTCAAACTTAAAATAATGATAATTTAGTTTATTTCAAAATGACTCGAAGTTTATGGCAAACTTTTATTGAGTCTACAATGGTCAATAAGCTAAAGTAATTAAATAAATTTTCAATTAGAAAAAAAAAAAGAGTAAAAATAAATGGGCTAATTCTAGTTACAATTATTTTATATTAAAGACGGGAAAGCCAAAGGCTCACAAGAAATAACTAAATACAGATGCAAACCTATTTACGTTGTCTTTTGGACTTATATGTCAGACTGCCTGAGCGGGGAATCGAACCCAGGACCTTTGGAACCAAAGGCCAAGGTCCTACCGCTAAGCCAGACTG